>JZLH01S0606810.1:0-11070 GCA_001188425.1 Eucidaris tribuloides | reverse complement strand
ATTAGAATGAGTCAACGTTTGGCTTACAAGATTTTCACAGGAGGATCCTGCCATAAGTTTACTGATTCTAGCAGTAGTTTTCAGCCCAAGTTGAGCACTACCCCAATTCATGTTCTTTACCTTTACAAGAATTATAAACTGCATCATTTGGTAGCGGCTCTGGTCTCAGAAGACATGATTGCAAACAGTTACAAAATTTTCTATAGGGACAGACAGAGAAGCTCCATACAGTTAATGCCATAGTAGGTTGTCACATGCACATAATGAGTGCAAATTTCACTCCTGTAAAATGTATAGCATTTTGCTGAACCTGCAAGTTCAGATTATTGTTATCCTGCTATAATGTTTTTTATCCTAAATTAATTTTAAAAAATTGTTTTGAGATGTATATATATTTTGTATACTGTCTTAATACTACAACGCAATCTTGTATTAAGCCTGTCTTGGGTCTGCCAAAATCAATGCTTGCAGGCCTCCCTTATGATTCATTGATGTCTTCTTATGATTGAACAGCACTATCATGATACAGTGTTGGGTCCAGGACAGTTTCAGCCGAGAGAGACGAGGACCGAGACTAGAGAACCGAGGACACTTGTATTGCAAAATCAAGCCGAGACGAGACCAAGACCGAGACACTAATGCCCGAGACAGTAAACAGAGACACTATATTCTATGCAAATGCACACACTTTCATTCCATTTTCCTACATACCTGATTGCAAAATTATTAGACTACTACCACAGTTTTAAGCCATTCCTGATAATCACTCATCATCCATCATTAGCATCATTGTACTCATCTCATTCATCATCATTATACGTCAGTCAGTCTCATCGATATAATCATTTTCATAATCATGCAAGATGACGAGCATGGGCCGTGGGGGGGTGCGGTCATGCTTCAATGCGTGCTCCTTGGCATGCGGTGCTGTGGCTGGCGCTCCACGACTCATTCTGCCGGCTGGCCGCAGTGCAGTGCTAACGCCCGCCTGCATTCACCACTCTATTGGCTGCCTGTTGGCATTCTTGCATTGCGCGTGCACCTGCTCAAAATTCTACCCAAAGTAACAACTTTAAACATACTTTATTGAATAACCCGAATTTACCAAAAAGGATGCTTGTGAAGCCCCCCCCCCCATAAAAAAATCATGCCGTTACTTGCCAAATAAATGTCCCCATCCCGAATCAAAAACCACCATTGGCGCCTAAGTCAAGCTTGATTTTTTTGTGTGCTGATTTTTTTACCAACATAATTTCAAGCTCGGAAAACTGCTAAGAAACAACGCGGAGGAAAAACGAATTTAATTTGTAAAAGGAACTTTGACATTTTGTTAAAACAGAATAATTTACTTTAGCCTTCTACTGATAAAAAGGTACATGACCACGGGAGTTGTGATTGCGGTAACTCGCTGCGTTTGTCTGACGTGCGAGAAGGCCGGGTGGCGGGGTGAGGGGGGTGTATATCCCAATATCTGCATTGTAAATGGAAGGGGAATAAGAGGGACTGCATCCACATTTGTAAAAATTAGATAGGGGTAACTGGGGACTGTACCTCAACTCCTCAAGCACCCCCCCCACACCACACACACACATGCAACACACAGTCGACAAACAACACACACCACACACAATCGCGCACACACAGCTCACAGACACACACACACAGACACACAACACACACACTCGAGATATTTTGCCACAGTTTTCAAATTAATTTTGTGGCGGAGATGACCTGTGTTATTGAATTTTCTTTCTTCTTCTTCGACATGGAGCTGGTCACGATACAACAAACCTGGGCGCACGTATGTTCCCGGTGTCTGTTGAAAAAAAAACAAACGCGTTGTAAAAAGGGGTTGAAATCATTGAAAAGGGTATGACTTTTATCGGGGCTTCACTTTTAGAAGGGTATATTTTTCAGACCTGTTGAAGTACTTGGTTATGGTATAATTTCAAACAGAATGTTTATTTTAAATGGTATCTTTTCAGACCTTTGCCCCCAATTACAGTGTTTAGAGTATTCAACAGTAAGGTCTAACTTACAGAAGGCGTATCTTTTCAGACGCAACATACTTGTTTAAAGTATTCCGGAGAGTTGACAGTCCATACCATCGCGCACGGTGTCCATCTTGTAAATAATGACAGTATTCAGGCTAAAAAAAATTGGTTACCTTTGCTTCACTAAAATGACAAACTGTACCAGACTGTATTTCAACCGTGTAGTGCCAACGTCTTGAATCCTCTACTATTTGTACTCCAATCCCTGTGTCTTAGTGCACATACATGCTAGGTCCATGGGCAGAGAGTAGTGATATCTCGAGAGTGCTCGTCACAACTGGCTTTTTTTTTAGTTCTTGTCGATGTCTGCCTATCGAGACAGAGACATTCCGTCGAGACCAAGACCGAGACGAGAAATTAGCCGTTCGGAGACCGAAGCCCGAGACACGGAGACACCAACACTGCTATTGACAATTATGTTCTTGGATTATTTTTGTACAAGTGTCCTCTACTATCTACATGCAGGATACATCTAATTGGACATGAATTTTATTCTCTCAATAATTTGAATTGCCAACATTTTCGCTGAACTTTTGAGACACATAAACTTTCGGCGTTCGTTAATACTTTTACCTTGGATGTATGATTGATACGGTGGTTATTCAAATACACATATAAAGTTTTGACAAATGAAAGCGACAATACTATTCAGTTACGTATTATAGTGAATTGTACCATTTATTACAAGATAAATTTTCATCCTCACACTGCATACACTGAACAATGCACTTTTTAAGCACCCAAAACTATACACAAGAGCCCCGGGGGGGCACGACGCTCACCTTGAGTCGTCGCAACTCTCTATGGTACCCATAGAAAAAAAACATTCAGTTAACATATAGTTTTTGGCCTTGCGAGCCCATGATATTCTAGCGGCACATAGCCAAATGAACAGTTGAAAAACTTTGCATCCCCTTTGCCATATAGCTGATTTTAGCCAGTTTAAATTTATTGTTCTAACATCGTTTTATTAGAAAACAAGGCACGCCCTAGTATCTTAACATTTAGCCTTTTGACCTGCTTATCGATGCACCGTTTATCCTGACCGGTCCCTGTCGCCATCTCCCACCGAAGTTGTACAAATTGGCGCTTCGTGCGTTAGCAAAGTCACCTAGTTTTGGGCCTTATGGGCTTGCCCCCTGGGCCCCGGGGGGGGGGGCGGCGGGGGGCGGGGGCGCTGCGTGTTACATTCCAGGAACCCTTCTTCCCCTCCCCTGAGTATCATTCCCACCAAAGCTTCTGCAGTCTTAATCCACTTGGTACAGCGTGAATGTGAATTATGTCCTAAGGGCCCTAACCCAAACTTTTGCCCCCCTTGGGGGCCAAACGGGCGCGGCCACCCTGGCGATTGTCATGAGACGTTATTCACACAATATAGGACAGTTGTCTACTACACTACAGTGGCGCTTAACTAAACTATTTCGTGAACTTACAACTTTTAGAGAAGAAGGGCCTAACATGCGGCTCTTACAGAATATCATGCATCTTTTCACCAAAGTCAAGACATAATCAGAAATCTTGACCATTCTTTCTATTTTTGGACCTTTGATACATATGTGACTTGACCCCCAGGTAATCTGAACACTCATATGTGTATATGACCGTAGACTCGGCCCACTAAAATAAACAATGTCAATATCACTTGTAGCACGGAAACCTGCTGTGTGGCTTTCTATGGGGCTTATTTTTATCATCCCCGGAAAAAAATTAAGATACTCCTATGTTTATGCTTGATTCTCCTTAAGTAAACAAATTACAGACAAATCCTCCCAGGTGGGAGATCCACTCCTGCTAGTGTATAGTTGGTATATATTTCAACTCATTTGGTTCTTGAGACATTTTCAAGTGTTCCCAATCATGTCACTAACCTTTAATGTTGTTTTGTTTTGTTTTTTGCCAATACCCTCCTCAGGAGTCTGGTACTCTCAAAATTGGCAGTCACGTGGGTCCATTCCAGAAAGGCCAGGTGTATTCCGGTGGGTCCTGTTCCGTGATATGTGACATGCTGGGGGCACGAGGCAACGATGTCCTCTACATCGGGGACCACATCTTTGGGGACATCCTCAAGTCCAAGAAGGAGCGAGGCTGGAGGACATTCCTTGTCGTACCGGAAGTGGCCCAAGAACTCTCCGTCTGGACAGAAAAGAGGAGTGAGTTGGTCCATCTCAGTCTGTTCCACTGTATAGTTTTGGTCAAACATAACAACCGCTTCATCAATGTGTCACAAAGTATTCTATTGTCACTGCAGACATCAAAAACAACCTCAAACCTACTGAAAATCATTGATGGTGACAATTTGTGATTATTTGATTATTGGAGAGTTGGTAGTAGTGTGTACATTTCCTGTGGCAAAATGTTGGGGGAAACCATTACTTTTTTTATCAATTTCACAAATTGGAATCTTTTAAGATCTTGTACTTTTAGGGCATTAACAAGTGAAAGTATATGAAAAGAGCAATAATTGTTTTTTTATAGGGGTTATTTGCCATATTTGTGATACATGATAATTTAAAAGTAATTATGAACATCCATATGTAAAAAAAAAATCAGGTAATGAAATGAAGAATGAAATATCTTTCTATCAAGGTACACTTTTTTTTCTCTCAGAATTATTTCTTTGATACTCGAGGTCCCCTAACATAATTCTAACTAGTAAAAAATAAAATCTTCACTATGTACGAGTACCTACTTGTCTAGCTTGGATGAAATTCCATGAAAATAGACTAATTATACTGGATTCTAAAAATTCCCATGAAAAAGGGGGCTATTGTTGGGGCCACAGAATACCCTTCAAGCAGATTCATATTGTGCACGGTTGACGATGATTGCTGAAACCATTCTGTATTCCTCAGCACTCTTTGAGAGGTTAGAAGATCTTGATGTAGCTCTAGCAGAGAAATACAAGTAAGTATGTTTCTTCATTTGTGCCTAGTGCTGTGGTTGAATGGTTGTGTTCATCTGTTGCAAACTTTATTTTATTTTGAAGACCTAACTACAGAAGTTTTGCAGAAGTGTGTTGGATACCAGTCTTGTGATGATAAAACACAAAACACTGAATTACCTCCAGAAAACATATTTCTACATGAGTAGAGATGGTATGGATAGGGTATCTTCTTGATATAGTAACATACTATTCCTCTACTCTTGCAAATATACTCATGATTTCATGCAGTGAATAATGCTACTGTTTCTCAATTTTGATTAATTATGATTTTTTTAAGGCATCATTTAACAATGTTTCACGTTTAAAAAATTAAGTAGTACTCAGCTTTGCCATACCCAATTCCCACATAGACTGATGTGTTACAATAAAAAATTGACGGCATAACTTTCTACACCATTATATTCAAGGGTGTTAATTTTGTTTATTCAAGAAGTATCATGTACCTCAGCTTTCAAATACAAAGTTTCTAATTAAACCTCCACAATGTTTAACAATGCCTTTAATGATGTGTGTACATTTCTACTGTGTTAATTATATTTAAGGTGGTGGAAAACGTAGGAGTTGTTTTTTGTATCATTAATTCACCGCTTTTTACTAATGTTTGTTTTCTTTTTGCTTGCTTATTCCAGGAATCTAGACAGCAGTACAGAAATGATTCCAGACATCAGCAAAGTTCGTAAAGCTATCCAGGTGAGTGAGTTAGACACACATTTCTAACAAGTGCAGTTACAACTAAGTTATATCAGTATTTTTGCTAACTTTTGATTGAGTAATTGAATAATTAATTGATTGATTGTCGTTAGTAGTAGTAATAGTTTACAGGAGGTGTCCTAGAGCAATTCTTGCCTCAACTTTCATGGGGACTGCTGATGTTAACTTTCTTTGTCTCTTTTCTCCTGGGTAGTGGTAGTGTTAGTAGTAGTAGTAGTAGTAGTAGTAGTAGTAGTAGTAGTAGTAGTAGTAGTAGTAGTAGTAGTAGTAGTAGTAGTAGTAGTAGTAGTAGTAGTAGTAGTAGTAGTAGTAGTAGTAGTAGTAGTAGTAGTAGTAGTAGTAGTAGTAGTAGTAGTAGTAGTAGTAGTAGTAATACTAGTAGAAGTAGTAGTAGTAGTAGTAGTAGTAGTAATACTAGTAGAAGTAGTAGTAGTAGTAGTAGTAGTAATACTAGTAGAAGTAGTAGTAGTAGTAATACTAGTAGAAGTAGTAGTAGTAGCAACAGTACCAGTAGCAGTTACAGTAACAATGACAGTAAACAGTAGTTAGCAGTTGTTGTTGTAGTAGAAGTAGTAGTAGTAGTTGTAGAGCAGTAGTAGTAGTAGTAGTAATTGTAGTAGTAGTACATTAGTAACTCATTAGAAGTAGTAGTTGTAGTTCTTGTGACTGTTCAGCCACAAGTCTGCAACTGGCAACTTACAAATCAAATCTTTTACTTTGAAGAAATGCCAGAGAGTGGTAGAATAGTCCGTAATCTGAGCCTACTGCTACTTTGATCACACATTGAACTGATTGCTTTACCATCATGTTTCTTGTTTCAATCTCAGACTATCACACATGAGATGGACATGTGCCATGGGAAGCTGGGAAGTCTCTTCCGAAGTGGTAAGTTTGCTGATAAAATCAATGTCTAATTTATTGGTGAAGGTTGTCGCTACAACTTTTTCAAATGGGGAAAGGAGAGGGGGGTTGAGTCTGGTTGGTGTACCCGACAGAATACTTCACTCAGACCTGACTCCTAAACCAACCAAAAAGAAAGTTCTCCATTATTATCTCGCCCGATATATTCATAGCAGAAGCAAGATATGGGCACTGCTTTTCTGGCAGTTACGTCAATTAAAAACTTTTTAGGATTTTTGTATTTTGGCCTTCATTTTTATTCCTTGGAACTTGGACTTAAGGGTTATGAAGTATCACTTATCATATAGGTAGAATTTCAAGTCACAAAATTTGAGGTCAAAGGTCATTCAGGCCAACATACCTAGACTCTGCCGTGGAGTCAGCGTCAAAAATTTAACATAGTTTTAGTTTTGTTTGTATATATGATAGGGCTTGGTAGGGGCTCCAAACTTCAACACAGAATTTGGAAGTTTGTTAATTATGCTAATTTATGCAAATTTATTCAAAATCAATAAAATTGCAATTTGCGACTTGCAACAAAATTGCAATCCCTATATTTCTAGCAGATTTTGAGTCTGTTTGTTTTATCTGATAGGTCTTGGTAGGGGCTTTCCAATTTCTGCACAGAATTTTGCAATTCATTAATTATGCTAATTTATAAAAATTGAAAAATCAAAATTAATGAAAAATGACAACAGAAAAAAACCCTGAAAGCCTGAAATGTTGTAATTTTGTAATGCGTTCTGTCTAAAATGGCGAGATGCAGGTGAAATACATATTAAGCTTTGCGTAAATTTCTTGTTTATCTCACAGGCTCCTTTGTGTACCAACAAGCAACAAGTTAACAGTAAAAAAAAAGGGGGTCCTCTGTTATTTTACCCAACAGTATCGCAAATGACCTGACAACTTCCCAACCAATGGGGTAGGGAGGTGTATATCCACACACATCCGTGTATAGATATACAGCGTGTCCCAGAAAAAATGTCCCTCTCATAGACCACAGAATAATTTCCAATATGAAGTTTTATACTAAATTTAGTTTACTTATTCAAAAAGCCCACTTACTTTTGTAATTCCTGTGAAAATTTCAAAGGTCTCGCTTCATTGGTTTTGACTACGCAGGCTCTTATGTAACGGCAGTGCTTTTCAGCCCATTCCAAGTTTGATAAAAGGAAAGGCACATCACAGACATATTATACCGTATTCCACGATTCATTTATTATCTCAACGACTGTTATACACTTTTTCAAATAAAAACTAATCAAAGTTCTGTTCCACTGTTCGTGTTTGCTCTCACAGAGTTTGTTCCACTTTTGGTTTGTCCTTCCATGTCTGGCTGCATGTCCTTCCACCTGATTTCCATTCAGGTTGATGCATTGATGTGCACTGCAAACTTTGAATGGGCTGAAAAGGACTGCTGTTACATAATAGACTGTGTATTCAAAACAAATGAAGCGAGACCTTTAAAATTTTCACAGGAATTGCAAAACTAAATGGGCTTTCTAAATATGTAAACTTAATTAAGTATATAACTTGATTTTGGTAATTATTCTGTTTTGTATTAGAGGGACATTTTTTCTGGGACATGCTTTATGTCCCAAAATATTAAAAAAAGAGGGGATTTGGTACCTTATTTTTATAATCTCCTATTGGTTCTTCTTGCTGTCAATCACCAACATTTATTCAGTCAGAGAACATGTCTTGTGATACATACCACACACATTAAAGGCAGTGGATCTCATTTACATGCCAAAAAATTAACATTGTGTAAATACAATGACATTAAGAAGAAAATGCCATCTGGGAACCTTTTGCAAAATATGGGAGCTAGAAACTCAGTTTTAGTGGAATTATAGTGACCGTTAGACTCTGATTTGAATTTTTTCTCGCAAGAGAAAAATTCCTACCGTAGAACGTACACTAAACAGTTATTGTTTTTCTTTCGTTTTTTTTTCACATTGTAGGTAATAACTGACCCCCTGATTTCACAGACATGCCCTTCATCAATAGCCTAAGGGCATGGGTTATCTTTTCCTAGTCTGCGGGGATGTTTGCAAATGAGATCCACTGCCTTTAAAAGACCCCTGCAATCCAAATGCATGGTGACTTCTGTTGATGACTGTTGGTCTATATAGCACCAAATCACTAATTATTTCATGAAGATATGCATTATATATTTTTAAATCAAAAGTATTCCCATGTTTTTAAAGGTGATGGCTAATTTATCCCACTTTTTAACGATACACACCCCTCCTCAGGTTGAACTATGTGTAGCTGGCAAAGTTTCATCCGACCAGCTATGTAATGATTAAAAATAGCATATTACTGGTTTTAATTGAACTCGTGCTACTTTTATAATATTATATTCATCATTTTTTAAGTTTTAAAGCAAACTGTGACAATCAATTAAATTTTGGGCTCCTATAACTTGATGATTACTGTTTCTTCTGCAATCACAGGTTCCAGACAGACGTTCTTTGCCAGTCAAGTCTTACGCTACGCCGATCTCTACTCCTCCTCATTCCTCAATCTGCTGCATTATCCATTCAGCTATCTCTTCAGGGCTCCTCACCAGCTGGTAAGTTGTTTTTTTCTCATTACCCTTCCCAAGCTGTAAAGCAAGGGAAAGTAGACATGACACCCTAACCCCCCCCAAAAAAAAAATAATAATAATAATAATAATAATAATAATAAATAAATAAATAAAAATGAAATAAAAATGGGAGAGATTTCCTTTCAAGAAGGTAAAGAGTAATCCACTAATTTTTTGCCATAATTGTATCATCTTGCAATTATCTACATTATAGGCATTATTTAACAATGCTTCCATTAAAAAAAAACATCTGGCTACATGTAGTGTCTGTGATAAGGTCTAAAATGAAACCCTGCAAAAATTGCAGTTCAAAACAATCATTAAATGCATTAAAGAAGTGAAAATTAGTGAGTGGCCTTTCCAGTTTTTCCCCATAGTCTGCTGTGATATCTAATTTTTGTCCACAGGATAATAATTCATATGCTGATATTTATCTGTACATATCTTGCTAGTGATAGCATTTCTGTCGAAAGTTTTGTTTTCTGGGGTGTTCATTTGTCCGTTCAAACACTATCATGTGGGTCAGATGGGGCTTCAACTATGTTAAATAATGTCTTTTAGAAAAGCAAAAACAGTCCGTGGAGTTATGTTTGCTGGGCACATTTTATTGGCTAAATGGCAAAAGAGCTTTCAGCTAGAGAAAAAAAAACACAGGGTTTAGTCATCAGAAAAACTTAAATTAAAACTTTTTACAACTGTTTCAAGCTTCCAGGTGATGAGTTAAAGGTAAATGACATGATTGGGGGTAGTCCTCAACTTGGGCTGAAACTACTCTAGAATCAAGTGAACTATGCAAGGATTCTCGTGTGAAAATCTTGTAGTCAAACGTTGACTCATTCTAAAATAACTGTTGTCAATATCCCTCATGGCGGGCAAACCTGATGCGTGGCTCTCTATGGGTCTTATTTTTATCATGCCCCGATAAAATTAAAATACTATTATATTTGTGCTTGATTCTCCTTAAATAAACAGATTAGAAACAAATCCTTCCAGCTTGGAGATCCACTCCAGCTGGTGTATAGTTGGTATTTATTTTAACTCATTTGGTTCTTGAGGCATTTTCAAGAGTTCCCAATCATGTCACTAACCTTTAACATGTAATATTAAAGGCAGTGGATCTCATTTGCAAACATCCCTGCAGACCAGGAAAAGATAACCCATGACCTTAGGCTATTAATGAAGGGCATGTCTGTGAAATATGGGGGAGAGTAATTGCTCAGAATTTGAAAAATGCGAAAGAAAAACAATAGCCGTTTAGTGTACGTTCTATGACAGGAATTTTTTCCTCGCAAGAAAAAAATTCAAATCATAGTCTAACGGTCACTATAATTCCACTAAAACTGAGTTTCTAGCCCCTATATTTTGCTAAAGGTTCCCAGATGGCATTTTCTTCTAAATGCCATTGTACAGTGTATTTACACAATGTTAATTTTTAGGCATGCAAAAGAGATCCACTGCCTTTAAGCAAATAATTAATTTTTGGTTTCAATAAGCTCCTTTACATTGTTGTATATTAATTAGATGCCTCATGAAGCTACAGTTGACCACCACGATCGCTTTGAGGAAGAGCCGCAAGCCATGATGTCACCTGCCCTCTCTCGCAAACGTGCCGCCAGCGACGTCACCACCACGTCCAGCTCCAGGATACCAAACGGAGAGCCAAAGACGCGGACCTTCACCTCTCCCAAGCCACCAGAAATCACTCATGGACACGACGATGATGTCTGAATGACGGGAAGAGGAAAAATATTGAAATGTCTTCCTGATATTAATGAATCATTTGTTGCCAATATCTGAAATGATTTTGTTTTGCACATTCATAAAAAAATCTGAAACTGTTTGTTGACAGGTGGTGTTTGTATCAGGGA
>JZLH01S0606808.1:0-30508 GCA_001188425.1 Eucidaris tribuloides | reverse complement strand
CCACCAAATAACGGTAACCCCCAAAATTGACGTTAAGCCACCCCACTATTTGTAGCACACATGACATCAGAAATCGATTCCCAGAATAGATCATGCGTAGGGGCGGCGCCAGGGTAGAATCTTACGAGGGGCAAAAAATCGGGGAAAATTTTGTCTGTCCCCCAAAATTTACTAGCCACATTACAAGTAAGACAGCATCCGACAAACGGGGGGGGGGGGTGGAGGGGGGTAGTGGGCCGACGACAATCAAAACCTTTTTTTTGCCCGCCAATTTTTTACCTGCCAAATTACAAGCCAAACAGCATCCGACACGCAGGGGCAGGGGACCGACGACGACCAAAACTATTTGTAGCCCGCCAAAAATGGGGGAAAAAATACCATCCAAATTAACAACAATAGAGAGACGAGTTTTTTTTTTTTTAGTTTCAGAAAAAGAGGTAAAATCCACGTTATTTCCATTACTTTAAAAAATACGGGCGGCAGCCCCCGCCCCCCCCTTTACATGCAGCCCCTGACCATACGAACAAGACGAGGGCCAAGCTACCTTCAGACTTTTAAGCGCGCACTTCTGTGGAATGTGGTAGGAGCGGATAGCCTTTGATGTTGATAATTGAACGAAAGGAATCCATACAGCTGCAGTGACAGGTCTGGTGTTTCCCCGAAACTTGTAAAGGGAAAACTTCACAAGACTATTTTTCATAATTCTGGCTTTAATGGACTCGG
Source organism: Eucidaris tribuloides (assembly GCA_001188425.1). Taxonomy (NCBI): domain Eukaryota; kingdom Metazoa; phylum Echinodermata; class Echinoidea; order Cidaroida; family Cidaridae; genus Eucidaris; species Eucidaris tribuloides. Next base: position 29,785 of record JZLH01S0606808.1, on the reverse strand, counting down.
GCGTATGGCATTAATGTAGATGTCCAGAAATTATTATTTTTCTTTTTCAGTAAGAGCATAGGATCAAGATTCTTTGTTCGAAAAGTTTGTGCCACTCCAAAGGTCTGTGAGGTGTTAAGGCCCCCATACACAATCACTTTTTCGTCAATTAATTGATATGACATCAATTAATTGACAAAACATTGATCGTGTATGGGAGCCTTTACAGTGGACAGTGTTGTAAATCCTCTCACATTCGGTGGGAGTATCACGCATATGGTGGGAGATGGACTCCGCCACCGTTCCACTACGCCCTTCCTCCCGCCGAGCATGTAAATCACCCACTTTATCATGTTTATGAAAAACCTCCCGCTGAACGTGTAAAATGACAATATCCTGCTCTAAAATATATTAATATTGTGAAAAGGAACTACCTAACCTGTGACGTGTGTTTTTTTTTCAACGTAAGCCAAACACCAGCCACTGGTGGTTCGTTAAAAAGAGGTACTTGACAAACCATTGATAGTACCAATCATGCCAAAGAGTTTCGTATCTAGACCTGGCATGTTAGTCGGTTGCACGACAAGGGGCCAAGCGCGGGGATCACTGTTATTACAACATTGACACCATGCTTGTACGCAAAAACGCGTACAGTTTAATAGGAAAAGAAAGGCTTTAACAATTTACGCAAAAAGAGACTGTGAAAAGGCAGCAAAACACACACACACACACACACACACACACACACACACACACACGCACACACACACACACACACACACACACACACACACACACACACACACACACACACACACACACACACACACACACACACACACACACACACACACACACACACACACACACACACACACACAAATACACACATACATACATGTATTTTCATTTTCATTTCATTTATTTCCACTTTCAGCAAATATAAAAACATTACAATTGTGATCAAAAGATACATTAATATAAATTATACATAGTGGCGGAGTCATATAAAGCTCATGAAGGCTTTTTTTTTTAAATGACCCCTTTAACAAAAGAAATAGATTCAGATAATTTCAAATAAATCATTAACTACAACATAAAAAACCAACATCGTGACATATTAACGTAAATGAAAAGAAGAAGAGGAAACATGTTCCATAATCATAGACTATATTAGTGTTGGAGAATACCAAAGAGGTGTTGTTTGTATAACCGTTTGAATTGTTTTACCGTCTTACTGATTTTAATTGAAGTTTGAAGCTTATTCCAGAGAACTGGACCATTGTAAAATACTGAAGATTGTGTTATCGATGTGCGATTAAAGGGAATATGAATATTTTGAGAATTTCTTGTGTTATAATTATGAAATGAAGAATTTAAAGTGAAGTAGTCGTTAAATACATCAGGAAGCATATTTGTACTCATTTTGAACATAAAAAGTGCTGTTTCAAGCGAAATTGATTTGTTAATTGGTAGGATCTGCATTTTTGTAAAAAAGGGTATATAAAACACACACACAAATACATACATACATACATAAATGTATATAAAACACATACATACATACATGTATATAAAACACACACATACATACATGTATATAAAACACACACATACACAGACACAGTCACAAATACAAGGAGGAGGCCTACTAATAACAATGTTGATTATAATCTGTGGCGTGAAAATGAGGCAGAGATGATAAAAGCAAACGGTAGATGTGCATGAAATAAAACATTTTTACATTGTAGGGTTTGGTAAAATTGTTTCGTCTGATTGTTGTTTGTAGTTAGTAAGCACGTAACTAGTGATTAAGAAGATTTAAAAAGATAGAATTTGAAGAAAATGTGTAAACGAATGTCTTGAACATTTGTTGTGTTTCATGAAATCGTCACATCACTCTTAACGATTGCGCCAGCCCCGCTCCATCTGTGTGCCACTGAACATAATATGTTCAATGGCGTATATTATACGTGAAAAGTGTCCTGTATGACTTTCTTTCAGCCATCGAGGAAAGCGTTCGATGTCTCTTAATGAATATGGTTGCATAACGTAAAATGTTATTAATAGTTCTAAAACTGGCTGAATATCCACATCATCAATCCAGTTACGTAATCGTCCTTCCAATGAGTCAATTACCAGGCAAAATATGAGATATCTCCAGTAGGCATTCGTATTTATTTTCGTTTCTGCGATTGCAGTATTCCAAAATCTGCTTAATTCGACCTTGATCAATACATGGAATTCCCACAAGTCACTTAATATAACCTAAATACAATTTATGTAGTTAACTTTAAAGCAGATCAAACCACTGCTTTAACAAACGTATTACATAATAGATAGGTCACATAAAAACGTCATGGCGGGTTTGCTGTTCATCGCTGTTTTATCAAATTAATGTTGAATCAATGAATGAAAGGTTTGCAGAGAGAATTCAAAATGCAGAATAAACATATATCATTAATTTGATAATACAGAGATGCACAGCAAATTTATTCTGAATAACAGATTGCTTGATCATTTATTTTCTAATGACTAAGAAAAAATACTGATCCAACAGGACTTGAATCCGAAATTTACTGATATCCGGTCAACAGCTCTACCGCTTTATGCTGGATAACACAACAATGTCACGGTTTACTTGGTTACAAACACCTGAGAATCATTCCTTAGGTCCGAGCTCACTAATATTTCAAAGGCCTCCAATAGGAACGATTATAATTAACGAGTGAAACGTTTGTAGTGGTTTGCGGGGCACGGTGTGTTTTATTTAGTGTATTTTTTGAAATTTTACCCTCTTTTTTAATAGAAGACCATCACATCGATCGACTGTGTGTATTGTAAAATTTGAATTTCTTGAAGGATGGAAAATAATGGCTGGTTCTCTGTGTACAAGTTACCACAGGCGTTTAAGAATAATAAATTGTATAAAATGTCAGCATGTTTACAAAATGTTTCTTTTTTACACGTGTCCTTGGGCATGCGCAGGTCACACAGCCATCGCAGTTTAAGATTTCCTGCTTTACGCACCACTGTATGATAGTGCTTGCCATCGGCCATGGGAACAAAGTTGACACAAGACAAAATTTTACAAAGCATAAATAGCCTACTAATGTTACGAACATTTGCATTAATACAAGTCAGTTAATATGGCAAATGTGGAACAATTATTTGCAATCGGAATGAAATCACAAACTACAACAAACTAAACATTTTTTCTTTTAACAATTCCGATATTTCACGAAATTGCCGCCTATAACGAACAGTGATTGTAAAGGGGTTAAATGCTGCGATTGATATTGATTTGATTAGAATGTGTTTTTTTTCAAAATCTCTGGCTTCCTCTTGCAGAAGTTTCTAGAACTAAAACCAAGAACTAAAATGTAAATAATTGCGTGTTTACCTATAAAAGGGTGATTCTACAGGACCACCTCTCCACACCCATTAACTCTGGATATACCTGCAGATCACCTTATGCTGTGAAATGTCGAATGTGGAAAGAGATACATTTTAGACAGACATGTCTGGGATAGGGATAATAGCTGGCGCCGATTCACAACAATGTACGTCATGTTTATCTCCTCCGAAATTATTCTCGCATTAACGTATCGTCTGACCTTATGCCCAATGCACATAATAAGATATTCAACAGATGACCCTGTGGCATTTATTCAACATTAAAGTTGTTATGCGTCAGAATAATGTCCATGTGCCCGTGTAGGTAATGGATGAAGGTTTATTTTCTTATAAGCATATTTTAAGGGGTATGTATCCGAAACATAATATTATACTCGTAGGTATATACAGTATGTTCACATCTTATCAAGATGGTATTCTCGACATCAACGTTCTAAATTACAGAAATGTGGCATGATGTGATTCATTTGTTCAAATTGAAATTAAAATTCATTTGTTTTATTCTTCATTGACAAACAAATTATACAAGAATAATTTATTTGGTACAAACACTGACACATTTACGTCTACTCATGAATGATATATATGACATCATTCATGTGCTAAAATTTGTCAAATTGGAAAGTAAAATCAAGTTATACAGTCATGGACAAAAGTTTGGAATATTATTTGTTTCTTTGCAAAGCCCTGTTTTAAAGTGCAGATTTCGTACGATTAATGATCAATCATCCATGCAGAACAGATCATTACTAGGTTCAAATGAGCTCTACTCAGGAGCGGCGCCAGGGTAAAATTTTAGGAGGGGCGAAATCCGTCGGGAAACTTTTGGCTGTACCCAAAAATTTGTACAAGCCAAACTGCAAGCCAAACAGCGTCCAACAAATGGGGGCAGGAAGGCCGACAACGACAAAAAGCATTTTTGCCAATTTTTTTCTTTTTACCGACAAATCAATAAGAATATATAGGGGGGAGGGGCGGCGAAATTTCGAAAAACAGTAAAATCCCGTCATTTCAATAAGTTTAAACAAATAGGGCGGCTGCCCCACCCCCCCCCCTCCCCCCTGTGGCGCCGCCCCTGGCTCTACCTCAGGACAAGAAACCTGTTCTTGATATGACTGAAAACTGTATTTTTGTAGAAAAAACATATTCCATGCTTTTGTCCATGCCTGTAATGCATATGGGACACATTGAACATATTAAATCGACATTAACACACGTACTTAAAATAGTTCATTTAATAATTTATTTCAATTATTGTAGGATTATTCGACTTGAGTATAACAATATTACATAGGGAGGTTCTCTTTGAATGCAGAAGCCGGCCGTTATAAGCTGGGCTTGAGCAGACGAGTGGCCAAAATTGCAACTTTTCTTAATAACATTATGAAATCATATCATATAGATGCACTTCATGCAAGGTGTAATAATTATCAGGCGCATGGGGGTAATTGCCTGAGGGTGGGGTACAAGAAACTATAGCACTAACACTAACTTTATAGATATTTGCTATATTCTCGCATTATATATTTTAGAATAACCATTCATTTATAAATGGTAAACACTCAAATTACTTTTGACGAACCTGATCACATTTTCACTTTTCTTTCATAGTTTTCCCCGAAGGCCTGAGAGACACTCTACGGCTGACAATGTTTCAGCAGTTTTGAATTTCATGAGATTGGTCTGAATTTGAGATTGTCAGTCTTAGCTTCAGCCAATATAGTTAATAAATTTCATTATGACTCCTAATTTATATGACAAGTGGTCGACATAATCATGACGGCATTTTGTTATAGAACTTTTTTTTTCAGACTATCATATTAATCTGATCTATTTGTGTTTGTATTTCGTTAAAGGCAGTGGATCTCATTTGCAAACATCCCCGCAGACCAGGAAAAGATGACCCATGCCCTTAGGTTATTGATGAACGGCATGTCTGTGAAATATGGGGGTCAGTAATTACCTAGAATTTAAAAAATGTGAAAGAAAAACAATAGTCGTTTAGTGTACGTTCTATGGTAGGACTTTTTCCTCGCTAGAAAAAAAATCAAATCAGAGTCTAACCGTCACTATAATTCCACTATAACTGAGTTTTTAGCTCCTATAATTTTCTAAAGGTTCCCAGATGGCACTTTCTTCTAAATGTAATTGTATTTACACAATGTTAATTTTTAGGCATGCAAAGAGATGCCCTGCCTTTAAACATAGCATCTTCTCATATTGTACAGGCTTCTGCATTTTATGACCTGCCGGAAAGTAGTTCTCTAGCAGCTCTACAGTAATAGCAAATAACTTATAAATAGTAGAAATTATATTACAAAGTAATAAAAATCACGTTTGACAGAATTTCAAAACGTGTTCGACTTAGTTCTAATTGCAGGATTTTGTTTTTGTTTTGTTTGCCGTGAAAACAATTTGAAAATAAAAATATAGTCAAATTCTTTGACCTTTGATCTATCAAGTTGGAAAGTATCCAAAATATAACAAGTCTACTCAAGCCCAGTTTATAACTGCGGGCTTCAGCATGCAAAGAAAAGTTTCCTAAAATGTAATTCAAGCAGATTATTGCAAATGATTTTTAGGTATCAATCATAATGACCATCAGAAAGGGGCAATTAATCAACATGTGAACTGTACATGTCAAAAATATATGTTAACGTGAGCAAAATGATTAACAGGTACTTTTTGGTTTAGTTTTGTAGTATTTTTATACTATAGACCATTAAAGGGGCTGAAATATCAAGTCTTATTATAGTGGAGAAGCACCATTACGTGTTTACATAGTTACATGAAATAGAAATAGAAACTCAATATATTCTATAGGCTTCTCTTGATAGTTAACATGGTGAACTTACATGAATTATTTCATTTTCTTACACTTTAGACATGATAACATGTACAGTAAACATCGTTTTAAAAACATTTTCAAACTGACATGCATGTCATGGCTTGGATTCTATCCACTGGCAGTGCAAGGTGCAATTAGATAGTGTCATATCCAATGTAAATCTATATCCGAATGATTAGCGCGCCTGGGAACTTGTATCTGTACCAGATTGGCCAAAACCGATTAGGGGCAACTCGTTGAGTACCAGCCTCGGTGTGAAACAAATCCATCACGCCATAAATAAATAACCAAATGACTGAGCAACCCTTTGGCGTGCCGTGGGGTCGTATTAGCGTCTCAACCATTAAAGGTATGGTGTCACTGAATCTGACATTGATTTAATAATCCGTCATGACACGTCATCAGCGAATTAACTATTCGAAGTTTAATGATCAGTATAACTCTGAGCTTTATAGAGAGTCTTAAACTGCGGAAAGAAACATGATCTATACATGACACATATTATCATCCAAGATACCCATATTGAAATGTTTTAATAAGAGCAGTTAGGTTGAGTTTTTATATTTTCACTCGTAAAGAAGATGTACAAATTAAAAATCACACATTAACGTAACAGAACAGTACAAAAAACAAACATGACAGAAACATTTCATTAACATTATTTTGAGTACGGAACAGCAAGAAATGAGCGAGCCTTGTAAATAGCTGACCCTTGTATATAAAATATATAACAATAACAAAGACAGAGTATAAGGGAAAGTTCTGTCTATCTACTACATCAGCTCAGAGCTAGAAAACGTGTGAAGTCTGGTATAAAGTCACAAGACATTAAGTATCACAACGTCCCAAATAGCCTTATCGTTTGCAGTCCATAAAGAAAAAGAGTATGTCTTGTAGATTCTGCTTTGTATTTAATGCTGTTTGCGTATTTTATTACGTAGATCCAGAAGTAAACTACAGTAAAATGATCCATCGTTTGTGTAATAAATATGAGGAAATCTTCCAAATGAACTTTCATACGTTGTAAAAGGCCCCGAAAATTGACTTTATGGATTGGGAAACAATCTGTGATGGGATTTCGATGAGGTCATGGTACTAAGAAATCAATGGTGAGGTGTTTCGGCGCTGCGAGAAAATACGTTATGGCACTGACATAATGCCATCGCCTGCAAACACAGAAGAATTATGCATTTTGTTGCAAATAGCGCGGCTCATGGATGTGTACGGATCGTGTCACAATCTGTGCAAACAGATGCATTCATAGATACGATACTAGGTTCTGGTCGTGAAAACATGGTAAAGGTTCTACTACTAGGCCAAGTGTCTCATTACATTACCATGATCAGCTCAAAGCGTGGCAGGGTTTATCATTCAACAATATCGTAGGTGTGATTTAATCGGTGAAACATATTTTGGGATAATAAATCAGATAATAATTTAAGCAACACAATATATCATCATCAGAAGCGACCTACCTTTCTTAAAAGTACAGAGTGTTGTACTAATGCTGAATAACTTTAAGTTCAGTTTATTGCTAGCGTCATCTGGTTTGCTTTTATTTTAAACAGTATATCCCATTCATGTATTACCCATTTGTCTAATATCCACACAAACATGATTGAATCAATGCAATAAGGTTTAAACCATCAGTGAATTAGCACATCAGAAGTTGAGTGTTTTTGTGAATCTCGGAAGTCTAGCTCAATCAATTTACAGACAAATAAACATTCGATTTAATCCTGTTGCGATGCCGACTGGTGCACGTTTTTTTGTCAGCCAAGTATCGCATAACTGAGTTGGATGGCGACGTTTGTACGCGGATCATTGTGACCCTGAGTGTACATGTATGTTACATATATACACATAAACCAAATCTTGTTATGGACATGTTTTCTTTATAATACAAGTTTTAAACATGCATAATCGCATCAGCTTTGATCACGCGTAGTTTTAGTGTTCAAAATTAATGTATTCTTTCGTCTGAAACTTGCATTTGAGTAAATAATAGGCCTACTATGCGTCCCTTGTAACAGCGAGTGAAACATATTTCTGAAATTGATTGGAAAGTATCTGTTTCAAATTTGAAACGGTGCAAACCGTAGTTTGTCAACAAATTGCAATAAGACGTGTAGGTGCGCGACGAATAGCCCGATTTTTTTTTTTTTTTTTTTGCTGTTAACTGAAATTGTTCCTATCGTGTTCGTATATATATCCCGATTTATCCATATACATGCACGTATACCTGTGCTTGTGTTGGTATGTCCCAGCAAAGGGCGTCCCGTCACGTGATGATATTTTTGCATAAATACCGTGTCTTCCTGTCCCTGAACACACGTAAATCTAAAATTGTCCCAAGGGTCTGTAATATAGGATTAAGTAAAACGGTATTGTGATGATCCCTGCAATTTTGTTTTGATTTTAAAAACTTTGTTTACAGAAGTTACAATGTTAAATGATCCTGACAGCACTTTTCCCCATTGTAATATGCTAAATTAGTCATTATGTTGATACAAATATATGTACTTTATTATTGGTAATTCATTTGAAAAAGATGAATGGCGTTATTTTGTACATCTTAAAAATGTGATTTTTGTTACTTTGTACTTTGAAAAAGAAAATTGCAGAAACACCCACACACACACACACACACACACCCACATCACACACACACACACACACACACACACACAACAAACACAACACACACACACACACACACCACACACAAAGCACAAACAAACAAACACAGACACACAACACACAAACAAACAACACAGCACACACACACACACACACACACACACTATGGAGAAACACAGTAACCGATGTCTTTCTGAATTTTCACCAATGTTGTCGTTTTATGAACTGTGAATCCCCGTTAAATGTTTGTACGGCTTTTAAATATAACATGAATATTGCAATCAGTTCTCTTTCGATACAAAGTCTAGTATGGGTCAAATTATGGATACCGACAATCGAGATAATTCGTTCTTCCGGAAATACGCTCATTCGAAAAGAAACCAGCATTTTCATGACGTCACCATGACCAAGTGACTCTTCCAGCCTTCCAGGGTTCTCATATGCGAAGTACACTTACAAATGAAATAAAAAAATAAAATACCAAAACAATATAATTAATAACAAAGACTTAACGAACAAACACTGACTTGCCTGCACGATGGAAACAATTGTGTCACATAATACTGCACACGTACATGTACCATAATATAGAACTTGCAATTCAACCCTACGAATCAACACGTCTCCAATAATTAAGGAAAGTACGGATACTTAATTGGGCATCTGTTCGAAGAGTAACTCTGCTGCCTGTACAATACATTATAGGGTCTTTCACAAATTTGCATTGGGGACCTGAAGTAAAATGTCGGATGCCATTATGTCAAGCTAGCATCAAACATAAACCGATATCCCTCCGATAGAGATACCAACTGCACGGGACGTTTATCACACCAGCTTAGGAGATGTGGGGTACAAACACGAGTTGGTGCTATTCGGAATACATCACGTGAATACATATGTTACTATGTTTCCATCCAAACAACAGTTCATAGTCTCAATACATAGATTTTACTCAAACTCAGTATTACTTATAGCCTATGTTCTTATGTTTAGTTGCCTGTCCTCATGTTGACGTTGATTAATAATGTTGGATTTAAATAAAAAGATATACGTACTTTCTTCTTGAAATTGTACGATATCACAGTTTAGTACTAGGGTTATCACTTTAATGACTTTATGTTTCTACGTCAGAACTTGTCCATGAAGTTTACGGTTGTTGTACTTTCTTTTCGGATGTCATCTTGACCATTTTAAGTCATATAAGATGTAAAAATGTCTGCCAAATACCAACGAGTTAAGAGATGATCAAACGTGTTTATAAGAGATTCTTCAGTATGAAGAGACGGATGGAACGACTGGCAAGCAAGTCTTGCATGCAAAATGGAGAATCGCAGAAATCAAATCTGGCCCAAACTTTAGCCTGTACATCGATACCTGATCCACTCAAGTGGAAGATTTGTCACAAAAGGTGACGTCTGCTAAACTAGTTAGGCGATACGAGCTTAAAAATCGTATCTTTTCTGGACGCGCATCCTTGAAAAACCAATCGATAAAGCTAGACATTGTCCAGATTACGAGGAAGAGATGGATGACCGTATTTCAATCATGGATGTGCGTTGACGCACTGCTTGACAGGTTCAATCCCTTCCTAGTAAGGGACTAGGAGAATGAAAAACACCACAGAAATAACAAAGGACTAGAAGTAAAGCAGTCAGAAAACATAGTAATTTAAATCAGAATATTGGGGAATTGATCAATTTCTTGTTCCAGAATTGGCAGCTTGTAATTTACTGTCCGTGCAAATGTGCGTATGACAGAGACAGAAGGGGGATTAAAACTAAGAAGTTATTGGGGCGTGATTTAAAATATATATATGAATTGAGTGAGAGTATTATTTATTCTCAACTGTCGTATGGCCATCAGATTCAAGGATTGAAAAGTAATTTTCAGACTTAGTGTGAAAAGGAAATGAAACCCAGAGAAGGCAGAATAATGAGGGAAGGAAAGGGGTGAAGGTTTTATCAAATTTGGCTAAATCGTTCAAGGGTTACGAATTTTCAAAGTTTCATTTATTCCTTATGGCGATTTTTAAGTTGGCAACTCCACACATTTCAGTAAAAAAAGGTGTGATCAAACGTCATTGGTTTTAAACTCAGATTTTCAGTATTTTCACTTTTCTAAGATGTCAGTTTAGCATCTTTACATAAATGTTTTAGAAAAAGTATATAAAAATCATCTAGCCACAACGCACTTGAACAACAAGCAAGAGCAAATTGGATTTTGATTCTAGAAAATGAATATTATAGTGAAAATCTGTGTCCAAATACACTGGAGATTAATTGTGCTTGATTTCGTCACAGAAAGTGTTACCATCTTGAAGTTTCTCTCTTGCAGGTATAAAGATATGCCTGAAAATTTAAGAGTCAAACTTTGCCCAAACCTCCACTGCTTTGTTTCTCTTATTGTTCTGTATTTTCTGAAAATAAACAGATATCTGTGTCTCATTCTTCTTGAATGAATGCATGTCGCAAATCTCTAGATTGTGCAGATAATGTGGATATTTGTACAGCCCATCAGTTAAGAACATATAAGACTTGATTAAGTTTACATGGATAATCCTAGCAGTTCATAAATAGCAGAGTGAGCCGGTGGAACATTGCAGGAGGGGCATTCTGAAGCTTCCAATAGGAGGATTCCAACAGCTGTGTAATGCAGTGGTGAACTTGATGTAGTGTAAGGTATAGTAGGTCTATAAGTTGCATGGAACCTACACGCATGCGTAATCGAGTCACGTTCCTTTTCAATGAATACAGTAATATCGATATGACTTAACGGATTTCTAGGTCAACGTGCTTAAACAAAGCAGACCGCTGATGATTTATTTATACATTAGCTTGATCGCGAAGTGTAATGAAGTCACGGTCAGATGTAGATAAAAGCATTTTAAGATAAGAAGTACGTATACACGCAGTCACACTGCCATGAATATAATTTAATAACTTTATTAAATCAGAGCTAATTTATTAAGAGGAATATTATTGATGTGGATAAAGATCTTTGTGAGAGATCTCTTCTTCTTTATCTCAGTTTACTTTCATTGTACATTATTTCTTCTTCGCTCTCTACTTTAATTGAAGATAACTTCATGATTTTGTCATCATTGTTGTGTGTAATGTATAATCAAGTTAAATCAAATCACTGATTTGCAATTCGCCATGAAAGGCAGTCTAGGAGATGAGCCGATTTCACAGAGTTCATCAGATTTCATGAAAGTAAATGTTAACTTGATTAAATATGGTTGTGAATGCCTTTTTGTTCGAAAACAATCAATTCGATGTACTACACACCCCCAAAACCCCCAAAATGAAAAAATATTTTGATCCCCGAAATTATGGTGTTCATTTTTGCCTCCTTAAAGACACATGTTTGTTTGTTTGTTTACATTTTTATTTCAACAGGGTGGCCTCTTCAGTTTTGGAGCTGCTATCAATGAGGACCTGCTATAGATAAAAATTACACCATAAATACAACATGCAACCACATTGTTCATATTTTCATGTATCAGAAAAGGTGCAAAGACTTTTAGGTGCAAATTTGCCCATCCCTTACATCTTTTTCCTGTAGTTGGTTGATTTGTTAGTCGGTGTTATTCATTTCGAGAGCACTGAGACATTTGATACATTGCACCAGTGGAGGCTATTTGGGTGTTTCCACGAAAATTTATTATGAGCATTAATATCTTGTATTCAGAGGAAGACATCCATACAAATTCACATTTTCCCATTGAAAGAACTTAAAGATATTCTTCAGGAAAATGGTTTTAAGAGAGAAACATCAACACACGCGCACACACACACACACACACACACACACACACACACACACACACACACACACACACACACACACACACACACACACACACACACACACACACACACACACACACACACACACACACACACACACACACACACACACACACACACACACACACACACACACACACATACACACACACACATACACACACACACACACATTATATATTTAATGAATGTCGTGTTTTCTGAGTTTCCACTGTTTTGTTTGGATTAATGTTGTTATTCCACTGTCCACACACATCAGACTTAATGTATAAAAATGTATTTCGTAATGACGAATTTCAGACATACAAAGTATAATTGCAGCGATACACATGCACTTGTTAAGTAGTGATTTTATTGAAAAATAATTCCATACCGTTTGACGGAGACAAGACTTCCACTTGAATGGATAATGTATACCCCTCTATTCAGTATTAAACTGATGACTATACGATAAAATACATGTCTCTTCTACCGACATGGGAGATGGAATGGAAAGCTTTAATTATAATGCTTTGTTTAGCTAATAAGCGAGGCCGGTTAGCTCCGTATTTACGAATTTAATTTTACGTTTTAAATTATCCATATTTATTTAATATACATTAGTTGGAGAAATGGAGCCGGACACGTAATGTAAGTTTCCCCCCCCCCCCTACAAAAGATTAATTTCATTCAGCATGCATTCTCCATTAACTATTCCAAATGTGGTTGAGTTCATACCGTTGTAGAATACTTGGTAAGTCTGCCATATGTTGTGGATGCACCCCCTTTTTCTGCAGCTTCATAACAGCTTTTCTAAACTTCATTTGCACCTCACTAAGATGTGCACCTCCCCAAGACCAAACCATACGAAAGAATAAAATCTGAATAACTGTTTGCTTGGATTTATAAAGAAAATCAAATTATTTCTAAATCAAATGGAAAAAAATCCCTGAAATAGTTTGTTTCAACTTGGATGTCACCGTTGATTGCAATACATTCTACTCGGTCGTACAGTACCGCGTTGTCTGTCTGATGCACGCGTGGGTAAATCACGTACAAATCCAATAATAAGTCGTAAGCCTTCTTTCCAGTCAGTGTATATTCAGACAACATAATGTTACATTACAAGGGAGTCATTCGTTTACGGTCAAGGCTATATGACATCCAAATTTTATCTCTACGAATCACTATTGGTAAAGCATAATACCAGATATTCTGAAGATGTTTGGAGCATTCTGTGATCTGGAAGGAAAAAAAAGTGTTGTATTTTTGTTATATGTTCACATTGTTTTGCACCAATTATTGCCTGAAAACAAAAACATTCAGTGTTAGAAAAGATTATTTTTCTTCTTGTGATTTTACGTACTGTTTCTTACTACGAAAATGAATATATTTCAAATTTCAATATTACAATACCTTTAAGTTATATTCAAATTTGTGCTTCATATGAGGTATTTTGTATAATACGCTCTATATTTATATTATATATAATCAGTAAATGTGTATGTGGCTGGTGTGTGTGTGTGTGTGTGTGTGTGTGTGTGTGTGTGTGTGTGTGTGTGTGTGTGTGTGTGTGTGTGTGTGTGTGTGTGTGTGTGTGTGTGTGTGTGTGTGTGTGTGTGTGTGTGTGTGTGTGTGTGTGTGTGTGTGTGTGTCTATTTTGAGTTAAATAAATCACATGACATATAATAACATCGATAGTAATCAGATTTATTAAAGGTAAATATGACGGGTTAATTAAGTCTTCTATCACGTTCTTAACGATCACACGAATATATACATTACCTCGTGATCGTTGGATCATTTTTCAAGCCTGCACAAAATTAGTATACGCCAACTCCACTCCTTGCAGAGTATTTACAGCCCCTTGTCTGGCGCTCGTGAAGCTAATTATTCACAGTTAGCCATCCGAAACAATGTATCTGGTTTTACTTCACAAATATTCTGGTAACTTCAGCGAAAATGTTGAAATATTTTTAAATGGAGTAAATTCTCCTTTATAGAGGAAAAATGGCGCATGTCGTATACGGGACACAAAGATACCCCACACGGCACGCGACTATTTTCATTCTATTTCATTTTAAAAAATGATAAATAACCTCCCAATGTCCAATTATTATAATAGCCTTCTGCAAGTACTATAACATGATCCGAAAACATGTGTCTTGTTTGGACAGCAGATTGAAAAAATATTGGTCATTTTTTAGCACAGAATTGTGATGTGAATATTAATTGAAAGCACAATATGCAACCTGCAAAAAGAATTACTTCGAAACGACCAATTTTCCCGCATTGATTGCTGTGTTACAATAAGCTGACATAATGCTTGATAACCTTATATTATGTCTTCCATTGTTGAAGTGGAGTTGTAATGGATTGTGTCATATCTATTTACCAATGATGCAGTGTAAATCAAAGGAAAGGGATGTTATTTTCGTGCTGGAAACCAAATTTCCGTCCCTAAAACAATCACACAATTAACAACATTGGGGTCACACATCGAACATTGGAGTGATTCGATTACTAGTATCGCATTATCCACAGTCTATCCAATAACGTTGTAAACATACTTTCCATCGCTTTACACTATCCATTTATCTTGCTTCATATTTTTCTTCCCTACCTACTTTCGCTGATTCCACTCCATTGAACCACCCGAATCAGGACAGCCCACATAATTCCACTGGTATCCCTAATTTCTGTTTTGCGACAAGCGAAATGCCTACTTTTATTTCACGCGGCACACCATGGTTATCCTCAGCATTCAATCAGCTGCGACATATTTCTCACTTCTTCAGTCAGGCAAGCAATCTGATCTCCGTCTCGCATATAAATACAACCATTTCAATATTTACAAGTTCGCTACCAGACCGGCACGACACCATGCGCGGTATAGCTCTGATGTAATAAATCACTCAATTTTGTTAACGCCTTCTTATTTTCTTCTTCTTCCGTTTGAGAACACGTGCCAACAGAAAAATCGAATTAGACTATGAGATTCATTTCACTCATTTAAATTTAGGACATCTACGAGATAGGTCCTCTGAGTCAAGGCATTCGTAGAATTTTCACTCTTCTGGTACAAGTTTCAGTTGTTTACTCATGTTTTGGTAGTAAATATTAGATGTGGAATTTTCAGAAGTACTATTACAATATGAAAATTGTTCATGCAGAGACGGCATATGCGATGATAAAGGTAGGGGAGCTGGACAAGTTATTGTTTTAAAGTGATTTAAAAAAAATTGATCTGCTAAATCATGTATCATAATAGCTTGAACATACCTGTATAATGAGCATTTTGTCCATGAATGTTAATAAGAATTAAAACACAGGAATGTACTACAAAGAGCATGATAGATGAAAGCGAGAGAGATCCCGTTGTGCTGATTCCCTCCAATTACAGTATGATTGCTGAATGTATGATTAAAACAATTATACACACAAAAAAGCCATACCTTAAGGTACAAAAGGTGCAAACATGCACAAATTAACAACTAGAGACACAATTTAACAATAACCACAATTTAAAAGTGTGAGCTACATGATCTTCCATGCTCTAAGTATCTTTGACAAGGTCTAAAAATAAAGCCCTGAAAAAATTAGTGCTTTAAAAAAGTGAAAATATATGAGTACTCAGGTTTACGGGATTCACCTTGCCCATTTTCTTCTCAAAGAATACTCTGTGTAGATCTAAGCTATTTCATACTCCGCCGCAGTAGTAATTTAACGGTGATTTTTTTTGCCAGTGGCAGCATAACTTTCCAAACTTTTGTATTTTAGGGTGTTTATTCGTTCATTTAAGCATTACTATATTGCGCAGATATCAAAGTTCGACTTTTTTATATATTGAAATTTCACAATGTTAATTTGTGTCTTTAACATTATATACTACCAGAGAGATTAATCCCGAGGTAGAGTGGCGCCAAACAGTGTTGTAGTCGAGACCTCAGGGTTCAAGGCCAAGACCAAGACTGAGACCTTCCTTTATCAGACCAAGCCCATCTCTTTCGAGACGAGATCTTCAGAACCGAGACCCATTATTAGCATTTTTATTTTACAAATATACACATATGGGCACACACATACACAGTCAAGATTAGGCACTTTAAGGGCATGGCCCGGGATCACAGGAAGGTCACTCTATTATTATAACATATACATTTCTCTTTTCAAAATCCTGATTTGGATCAATTGTACAATAGTAGTCTATGGGAGGAAATGAGCAGGTGAATCCGGTCAATTTGAATGCTTGTAGATATTCACTTTTTTAAAGCACTAAATCATCATTTTGAAACACAATTTTTCAGAGCATCATTTTTAGACCTTATCAAAGACAATTTGAGTGTGGAGGATTATGTAGCTCACATATTTTTTTTAAATGTGGTAAATGTTAGCCAGTGGCTTTAACCTTTCCTAAGATTCATATTGAGTCTGTTAAGTAACTGTGTATAGAAATAATGTTACCCCAATTTACATGCGTATGTGATATTCACTTAACTGAGAGTTGTTCACCTCAAATACTCTTAGTGGTCACCTGCATTCCAAATAAGCCCATTTTGTCACAGTAGCGACACAATTTTTGGTGCATATCATCGCTATTTTGACGTAATAATAGTTCTTACTGCCACCATACACACCAAGAAAAATAGGTTCAACTTTGCACCTTTAAAGGTGCAGACCAATGTCACACTGGGAGCACTTTCCTGAAAGGTGCAAGGTTGCACCTTTCTGAAAGGTGCAAAGTTGCACCTAAAAAGTGCAGGATTGCCCCATAGAAAATTTAAAAAAAATTCTTCTTTTTGTGTTTTTTTTTCTTTGTGTTTGTGAACCGCAATTTACGTTCATTCGAATGCTATTTATATTATATTACATGTATTTATTAGAATGCAATATATTAAAGACTTAAAAACTCGTACATATATGACCCTGCCAGGACTCGAACCTGCGACCTTCCGCTCGTGAAGCAGACGCTTTACCCACTTGTCCAACACGCTGGCCCTGAAGGTGTTTATTTTCACATAATTATATTGTGTCGAAGCCGAAGGTGCATTATTTTCATCTTTTTAAGGTGCAAACTTGGACCTATAGGCCGTTTTCGTAATACATTCAAATTCCATGCATACCTTTTAAACAAAGGTTGTTTTTGACAAAATGAAAGCTTGTCTGAGCTTGTCCGACATAGAGAATAGTATAATGTGTGTAAGTTGCATTTTCAGTATTGAAATTGTATTAAAAGAAACAGATGAAAGAAATAGCTCATCACCAGGCTTCGGAAGAGAAAACATCCAATAATTTGAGTACATTATTAAAGTGGTCTATTGGAGGCAAAATGTTCACCTAAAAGGTGCAAACTTGCAAACATGATGGAGTGGGGCGAACGCTCAGCCGTGAAAGGTGCAGATTTGCTTGAATACCGCGGCAGAAATTGCTCTGCAACTATTTCCTTAAAGTGATAGGCTAACATTGTGGAGCTTCAATTAAAAAAAAATGTCAAACTTTTATATTTGAGCTATAAAGTAGTGTTTGAATGGACAAATAAACACCCTGGAATACAAAAGTTTAGAAATTTATTCTGCCACTGGCAATATATGAATGAATAAACAATACTAAAAAAAATGGCCTAGATCTACACACAGTAAGTCTATGGGAGGAAATGGGCAGGTGAATCCGGTCAATTTGAATGCTTGTAGATATTCACTTTTTTATAGCACTAAATCATTTTGAAACACAATTTTTCAGGGCATCATTTTTAGACCTTATCAAAGACACTTTGAGTGTGGAGGATTATGTAGCTCACATTTTTTTTTTAAATGTGGTAAATGTTAGCTATTGGCGTTTACCTTTACTAAGATGCATATTGGGTCTGTTAAAGACACTGTATAACAATGTTTCCAGTTTAAAAAATCTGAGCTCCATGATTCCCCATGCTACTAGTGTCTTTGATACAGTCTAAAAATGAAGCCCTGAAAAAATTGCGGTGTAAAACAATCATTAAGTGCTTTAAAAAAGTGAAAATCATTGAGAGACCATTCCAGCCTTTTTCCATAGACTGCTGTGTTGCAGAATTTCCTATCGCCCGATATAAAATTAATGTGCCAATTTGTATCTGCACATATTGTACTAGTGACAGCATAACTGTCCAAACTTTTGTTTTCTAGGGTGTTTATTTGTCCATTCAAACACTGTCAGATATGTAAGAAAGCAAAGTTCAACAATTTTTTAAACGGGTCTTCCACAGTGTTATATAATGTCTTTAAATAACTGTGTATAAAATAATGTTACCCCAATTTACATGCGTATGTGATATTCACTTAACTGAGAGTTGTTCACATCAAATACTCTTAGTGGTCACCTGCATTCCAAATAAGCCCATTTTGTCACAGTAGCGACACAATTTTTGATGCATATCATCGCTATTTTGACGTATAAATAGTTCTTACTGCCACCATACACGCTAAGAAAAATAGATTCAACTTTGCACCTTTAAAGGTGCAGACCAATGTCACACTGGGAACACCTTTAAAGGTGCAGCTTTGCACTTTCCTGAAAGGTGCAACTTTGCACCATTGACCCATAGAAAATTAAAAAAAATATTCTTTTTGTGTTTTTTCTTTTTGTTTGTGAACCACAATTTACGTTCATTCGAATGCTATTTATATACTAATTATATTATTTATTTAAATACAATTTATTAACATTTACAAATATTACAAATATTTATAAACTCGTACATAACCCTACCAGGACTCGAACCTGCGACCTTCCGCATGTGAGGCAGACGCTCTACCCACTTGGCCAACACGCTGGCCCTGAAGGAATTCATTTTCACATAATTATATTGTGTCGAAGCCGAAGGTGCATTATTTTCATCCTTCTAAGGTGCAAACTTGGACCTACAGGCCGTCTTCGTAATACATTCAAATTCCATGCATACCTTTTAAACAAAGATTGTTCTTGACAAAATGAAAGCTTGTCTGAGCTTGTCCGACATAAAAAATAGTATAATGTATGCAAGTTACATTTTCAGTAATGAAATTGTACTCAATGAAACAGACGAAAGAAATAGCTTCGGAAGGCTTCGGAAGAGAAAACATTCAATAATTCGAATACATTATGAAAGTGGTCTATTGGAGGCAAAATGTTCACCTAAAAGGTGCAAACTTGCAAACATGATGGAGTGGGGCGAGCGCTCAGCCGTAAAAGGTGCAGATTTGCTTGAATACCGCGGCAGAATTTGCTCTGCACCTATTTCCGCAAAGTAGCACCTTGTCCGCACCTAATTTATTTTTTAGTGTGTACTAGCGGAAATTGTGCTTTTGAGAAACATGTCTTCTTCAAAATGGTGCGCAGCATGTTTCGCACACCCTTTTGGGGGGTGCCAACAAACACCCAAAATGGTTTACGAAAATGATGCAGCTATTGTGAAAAAATGGTCGCAACATTACACACAAGAGCACTGATACATTTTAAAGTTTTTTTTTTTTACATGTTTATCCATTTTTTACTTGTCGTAATGTTATCATGTAAAAAAATCAGATATAAATTAGTCGAATTTAAAATTAAGTGAGAAATAAAAACAAAAACACTACAACAAATATTGGGCAAAGTAGACAAACTCTCCTAAAAGGTTAAGTTTTTAAGAAGGCCAAGACAAATGATAATGCATTGCAGAGTGTGACGATTATGAATGTTCACCAAACGCTTCGTAAAATCAA
Source organism: Eucidaris tribuloides (assembly GCA_001188425.1). Taxonomy (NCBI): domain Eukaryota; kingdom Metazoa; phylum Echinodermata; class Echinoidea; order Cidaroida; family Cidaridae; genus Eucidaris; species Eucidaris tribuloides. The sequence goes on along the minus strand of JZLH01S0606808.1, from coordinate 9,398 downwards.
ACGCACGAACAAAATTTAACGAGAAAAACACATTTAGGTCAATATCGAAGCGCGGAGATTCTGAAATATGAGAGTGATGTGACGTGGGATCCGTCTCAGCACCCATGATCGAGTATAGTTGCGCAATTTTGCCGATTCCCTGTAATAGTTGTACAATATTGATTGGCAGTTATCGGTGAGACTGGATGAACCCAGCGAACCAGCGTTGTACTCTTGAGAATCAAAACTTTATACCTCATTTTTATCGAGTCTGAGAAGTGAAATTGTCATTTTGTTATCTGCAATATTTCCAAGAAGTGACAATTGTTGGTGATTTACGTATAATATAGCCAATATACATCTGCATTCACTCGTCTGTATGTATTTGTCTATTTTGCAGTTCAATTTGGAGAGTCGTATAGAATGCTAGTGCGCACCGCAGAATCGATCATTATCCATCGAGACGCCACTGAGAAAGGACCTATCGGAGCGATGTAGTCGTCGTAAACGAGAGAGATGATCCAGCTCTGAGTGTATTGACATTATCTGAGTGAACCTGAATCAACGTTTACCATTCCACCAGCGACCATGTCGGGAGGGCGAATCACACCTACCCCATCTCTCCCGGGGCTCGGCTTCTCGCCATCCACTCCGTACTCACTTTCGGATATGGATATGACCTCAGACAATGCCACCGTACAATGCCCAGGACCTGGGTGTTACTGGTTCTTCAGAGGCGAATACAAAGATCTGACGCAACTCGCCAGCGTGTATACCGTGTTCATTGTCGCGTTCGTGGTCATTATGGCCCTGGGAATAGCGGGCAATGCCATGGTCATCGGCGTCGTGTGGACAAATCGCGCCATGAGGACACCGACCAACTACTACATCGTGAGCCTGGCTGTCAGTGACCTGTTCGTCATCGCCTTCGTAATGCCGTTGAAGCTTGTCGAGTACGCGGCGGACGTCGCCCATTCGATCTACAACTCCGCCATGTGTTCGTTCGCGGCCTTCGTCATGCCTCCTTCGTCCTAACGAGTATCTGGACTCTGGTGGCCATTTCTATTGACAGGTCAGTTTTAGTGGATATCACACCTAATTCTTCCATAAATTAATTTTGTTTTAAATGTACATTCAGAAAACGGAAATGTTATTTCAACTTTGGAAAGGGCCGAGGAGTGACCTCACTTTACAACACTTTCTAGATTTTATATCCAACCTTTTATCTAGCTGGATTCAACATTCATAGTGTCAGATCCAGCAGGTTATAGGTTAAATACAACAATGAGAAAGTGTGGTAACTCCTTGGCCCTATTAAATATTGACATAGTATTTAAGTTTTTAAAATATATCATGTTAAATTTTGTTAGGAGTTTGTTTGATTGTTTGTATTGTGTGTGTGTGTGTTCTTTGTCTCGTTTTGGTTTTACTGAGCAGATTTTTCAAGTATTTTTAACCAGTCGTTTGCTGATATGTGTAACTTACTATACGTCAGACTTCCAAAAATTCAAATTTCCCGTCAACGTGTTCAAACGTGGCTGCACGCCTTATCTCAATTTGTAAAAGATATGACATTATTTAACACAATGTTAAACTCGTTTTATTGGTTACCAGTCTCAAAGAGTATAAAAACAATGTTTATTAGACACTTATACAACTGTTCACTCTTGCACTTCTCAATACCTAAGTCAGATCCTCCAATTTTACAACTCTGCTAGAAATTTATGTTCGGCTTCAAAACTTCAGTTAGTCATACCTCCCCCCCCCAAAAAAAAAAAATGAATAAAAAAAAAGGTTGGGGAGATAAAGCATACGTGGCCATAGCTCCTAAAAGATGTAATATTATAACCCTTGAACATACGAGAATCACCTTCAGTACAAGTGTTCAAAAAAAGGTTACAGTCTTATTTGTTCACCTTGTAAAAATATAATTGTTAGAAATTTTGTGATGTATTCGATTTACTATTGTTTCATATTATATACACCGTAAGTTTGTATCATTTATATACTTCACAATAATATTGCTTAAATCATTGGATCCGCGCATATATTCCTACCAGGCGGTGTGAAAACTGCTATCGAGATAAGCGACTTCAATGGTTTTAAAACAGTTCCTTATCCGTTTTTTGGTAATTCAAATTTGTGTGTGATATGAAAACCTATGTTATATGCGTTTGAGATAATTTAAAGACAAATCACTCAACGTTTTCAGATTCGGCTAATTTTTTGCGTTATATTGTTACGCCAGTGGTACTGTACACTGTACAGGTATGTAACGATATGCCTTTATAGTCCGTACGATTATGTCATACCTCGCCTGTAACACTGTACATGGTGTATCTTGTAGGCTATTTGTTCGAGTGTTCCTATTGTTCTTTCTCATTAAGAAAATTCGATTGATATGTCGTTTTCTCTCTGGGTTATCTGAAAAACTGGAAAGAAGTTGGTTGTTTTGAAAAGATCAAATTGTTGCTCTTTTAATTATCTATGCAATTATGAAACTAATTTGAAATGTTCAACCAACTGCAGCTTTATGCACTTTTTGCAGTTTTTGCACGGAAGCGACGCGAATGTCTGTTTAAATAATGTATAACAGTTCATATACTAGACTATAAAGTACAATTATCAGTCAAGTGTGGAAAGGGCATTGCATGTTTCCTGCAAAATTATGAAGGTACAATTGACTTTACGATATGAGGTTTTAAAAAATGTGGGCCTGTATCATTTTGTGGGAGACGTTTAATACACTTTCCACACTTGACCGATAATAGTTTTTTTTTTAAGAAAATGAAAGATAAATCTATGAAAACAAAACTGCGAAGAAAATTCTTCGAAATATTGATTTGATGAACACAAAATAAACTACACGTAAAAGAAATACAATACAAGAAAGTACATGCATCGTTGGGCACTGAGTTCATGCATACGGTACACACCTTAAGTATTTGAGAGAAACCATAAACTTATCTAAATCATTAAGATTTCTCATAGAATGAGGAAGAACATTCCATAAAATTGAAGAGTCAAAAGAACGCTCACCGTACATGTGGGTGTTTCTATAATGGGGCCAGTGATAAATACAACATTTTTTTAACTTCTAAGGAGGATTGTCACCTAACTGCTGCATTTTCAGTGATATTTGTCTTAATATCTTATTATCCATACTGAAATCTACCATTAGAACATAATTAGAGATTAAACTTATTTTCACATTTTTTGTTATTTTGGATAAAATATGCTAAATTTATGGCTTTTTGGGGCAAATTTTGTGACATTTTGCATATATACCACAAAATGCTTTAAATCCTAACTTCACACTGTTATTTAATTTTCACTAAACCAAAAAATATAATGATAAAATAGGTTCTTTCATATATATGCTTTAAACCTTTTCCACAATTGGCCATCATAATATGATTTGATAAAAATGCTTGCACGTGTAACATTTGGTTTCTCATTACATGTGCAATGTTTTGCTTGGTGTAGTAGCTAACAATAATGGTCAGTATCAATTGATTTTAAGCCATTGTGAAAGCTTTCTCCTCCTAAGACATGATCACACAGGAATAGGAATTTGCATGATATATAAGAAGAAATATAGCAAATTTGAATATTCCAAGTTCAGTTTGGTTTTTCATAAAAATGTTACACGTTCATGCTTTGTAAGTGCATTACATAGTCCGGCTGAAATTAATTTGGTGGGAAGTGTAACATAAATGCACCACATATAGAGTTGTAAAAGATCCCATGACGTGAGGACTGCTTTCCAACTCTAATGATTTATTTCTCACTTTTAAGGTTTGGTTTCTCAGACACGTGTAATATTTGGTTTCTCAGTTACACGTGCAATGTTGTGCTTGGTGTAGGTGCAACAAATGGTCAGTATCAGTTGATTTTAACCACTATGGAAGCTTTCTCATCCGAAGACCTGATCACACAGGAATAGGAATCTCAGTTGATATTCTAGAAGAAATATAGCAATTTTTAATACTCCAAGATTAATTTGGTGTCTTTTGGTTTCTCTGTTACCCGTTCAAAGTATTGAAAACCTTTCAGATGCTATTTAATGGAATGATATTCTACAATTCATTTGAAAAGGTCTCTCCTCAAGCTAACTATTCATGGAAAACACATTTGAAATCAAATTAACATTTTTTAATTTTGTACATGTTGGCCCCATTGTTTATCGAAACAGCCACGTATGTTTTAGTTATGATGGGAGGAATAACGAACAAACCCCTTGTGTAGATCTCAAAGTACGACTATGCCGATATAGTGTTAATAATTCAGTCAAATATGACGGGGCAATCTTGTGGAAGCATTCATATGCAAAGACTAGTAAACTCCTCAAAAAAGTTTGGAAATCTGACTTCTCCGTCCTTGTGGTAACAATTACAGCATGATTGGTACCAACAGAAAGATTATTTAGTTTTCATTAAAATGCTACCCTACCTGGTATGATTATGCTATCGAAAAAGGGGTAGTATTTGAAAATATGAGATCAAGTGTAAATTGAAAAGCTGCAAAATGACCGGTGGTCGTAAAGAGTCATTGGAGTTATGTCTTTTGTTCTCAGCTGGCCAGACATAAATGTCAGGTTCAAAAGGATCCCCTGCCACTTCATTCGTTTATAGCTTTAAGTCTGAATGTTTTTAAATGCCATACATGTTTTTTATTTTTGTTTCCCCGTTTGCTTGCTTGTGCACATGTTTGTTTGAATCCATGTTCGTATTACAGAGCATTATGACCAAAAGATACTGGAAAACTCGCTCATTAACAGGGAAATAAGAAAGTAGGTGATTTACCGAACTTGGGTCATTTTGCGAAACCTTTAATGTCAAAGTCATGAACATTTGTAGTGGCAGGGGCTCCTTTTGAAACTGACATTCATGGCTAACCAGCTGAGAACAAAAGACAGAACTTCATGTTCTTTATTGACTCTTGCAGCTTTTCAATTTACAATTTATCCCACAATACTGCCTTTTCCCCGATGGGATAATCATAACAAGAAGGGTATCAGTTTGAAGAAAATTAAATAATGTTTCTGACGTTACCCAGCCTGGATTGATTTCTGCAACGATAAGGGAGAAATAATCCAACAAACTCAGATTTCCAAACTTTTTTTGAAGAGTTTACGAAGAGTTTATGATATACGGGAATGGACAGGAAGCCAATGTAAGGTACGTTAGACAGGGGTGAGTGCTTCATATTTTCGAGTTCTAGTCACTAATCTTCCTGCGGGATTTTGATTTGTCTGTAGTTTTCTAATTTGTCGTTGTGGTAAACCGAAATAGGCCATTGCAAAATCAATGTGACATGAAACAAATACATGTACTAACTTTTCAGTAGTGGGTCTATCCAAGTAATCACAAATTTTCTAATTCTATACAAAGCGTACGAAGCAGATTATTGTCTTAAAAATACGTTAAGATATAGGTAAAGTAGATTATGCAAGAAAATTGTATTCATAAAAGAGATATGTGATTCTCTTTCGAGATTTACACTAACAAGGTTGCGCGAAGAAAATCTTTAATAAATAAGACTTTGTAAATAATTTCGCAAAAACTATTTTAATTGATGTTATTCGACCACATTAACAACAGTAGCAACTATGAAATTTAATCTTCTAACAAATAGTGCTGCCCATCAGACAGCATATAATGTTACAAATGACTACGTATGAATCTATTATGAGGTCGTACATCTTGCTGAAACTCAGTGAAAGCATTTTGACAAATACACCTTAGTTCCTCTTGTGAGTAGTATGCAATCACACACTCTGACTGCCGATAACGATAATCATTTAAAAACATTTCTGGAAGAAAATAAACCTCATGTTGCCGGAGGTATTTTTGCTGATGGAATGCATTCCGACAAGCTATGTGTTCATTGTCATGACTGTAAGAAATGACTAGACTCATGCCGTATGTGTTTGTGTGTGTGTGTGTGTGTGTGTGTGTGTGTGTGTGTGTGTGTGTGTGTGTGTGTGTGCGCACGCATGTGTGCGTACGTGCTTGAAAAAAATCTTCACCTTTTCTTCGAAAATCAGTCGTTTTGACAATGATAGTAGACAGTTGTTATCAATCAACCACAGTCTATCCAGCAGTGCGATTGGCCTCGCGGGAGTAGACATTACATGAATCATCTGTTTAGCATTATTATCAGTTCCATTGGCGTTCACTGTCAAACTTAATGTACGCGTTGATGTGAAATCACACATGAAATATGGAGCAGTATATCACAAGTCCTGCTAATGTACTGTGTTATGTAGGTCTCATCGCAAAAGTGATAAACGTTTGCTGCCATCAACGACAACTTGATAAATGTTCCCTGTCTGATCTATTTACATAATCTTGTCATTGTCACTTTGCCGATCAAACTTGGTCGTATCTCTGTTATCTATGTTTGATGCCCAATCATGGCTCACTTTACTTCGGGTAAGATAAGAGTAATAAATACAAACCGAACTCATGTCGTCATCTTTTTGACACGTCAAATAAGCAATATTATTGGGTTAAATTGACATTAAGTGAAAATTCGGTGATTTATTACAATCATTTAAAATCATTAATCGTATCACCGAACTATTTAATTCACACCCAAGACCCGTTGAGCGGATGCCACGTACAACCTGCCGGAAAGAATGAAAAAAGAAAAATAGAAAGAACGATAGAAGAAAGGCAAACAAAAAGACAGACAGATATTTTGAGGGTAGGAGAAAAGCTCAAACCTCACAAACCTAAAGAAAGTGGACTACCTGCAATATTCCTGTCATAATACATCAACAATATCAATTTAGTTTCCATAAACAATGTCAACCTATGATAATTTTTATGTCATGCGTGTCCATTTTTAGACGTGAAAAAAAAACCTTCCCAGTTGGAAATCTATCTGCACAATTAGGTGGAGGGATCAAACATGTAACTTCAAGTATCAGCAAATCAAATTATCTTACGCAAAGAGATGATTGAAACGCGATTTGAACCGTGCCAATTAAACGAATGATTTCTTGACTGCCCAAAATATGGTTATCCATCCCATGGAAGTAATTAACTTAGATGCAAAACTTATCTCAATTATCTGAATACATGTGTCATTCATTTCTCTCGGAAATAGATTCAATCCAAGTCATTAAACATTATTTTATTTTGATGTAAAAAATAGCGTTCAAATCTGCAACCTTTGTATTTGTTCTGCGCGTGACTTGGAAGATTACGTGTTGAGAATGCTTACTGTTCTGCTGCGTGGAGGTTATCATTGCCAAATAGTTTTGTACAATTAATATTACCGAAAATTTCGATAGTTTGTGCAAAAGATATGCCAACTTGTGTAGAAGTTTATTGGATGCGTATCATTTAACACTGTGATCAACACATTCCTCATCAATGCACAAACGGCTTAAAATAAACTGTAGTGCAAGCTCTTAGAAAAGAAACAAAACTCGGTTTAAGGCCGTAAACAGACGGCCGATCAAAATATTGTGCAGTTGTATTTATAAGTCTTTATTAGTAAACAAACACAAATGCAGTGCGTGCTGAATATTGTTGATAGACATATTTCGCCCTTGTACAACGTGTGTAACACAGTAACGAGATAATCTAATTAAACTTAAATGAATGCTTGATCTCATCAGTCTATCTTAATAACAATTTGACTAAACTCCAATAAAGCTGATCACTTACTAAACCATTTTGTCAAATACGTATCCCCGGAGAAGCGTTCGTAAAGTAAATAATGTGATTATTGTCCACCTACCCATTAAATCATTACCAAAACACAAGGCTTTAATATATTTCAGAGTCTTGGGGGCCCGTGACACCAACAGACTGAGGAAATGTCTCTTTTGATTGCGCGGCGACTAATCAAGGACCTACCGTCACAAACTTTTCGAGATTGAGTAACCCAATAAAATCAATCGAGCAATGCATACGCCGGCGTGGGCCAATCGGTGTTTACAAATACTTGGCTTTCAGGCAGACAACTTCCCGTGTGCGGATCCAGTAATGTCATCTAACCCTTGTTTAGCGATACACGGCCTGTAGTGGTATTTTCCTTGCTGAAAGCAGAGAAATGTCAGATAACATTGGTGCATGGTGATTCACGGGCAACTTTCATACCAGTCCTCATCAGAGTTCCTATTAATTCTTGTATAGTACATTTATAAACACAAGACAGTTAATATATTTTTCGAACACATGTTACAAACAAAATAGTCGTTGAGACATTTTTACCCGCATGTCAGCTTCACTAAGACAAAGCCAAGCAACTTGCAGTATCAAAGTTTTGCCAATGTAGTTTAAATTGAGCTTCCCAATTCTTGAATTGTATCTTTAAGGGTGTCTTCACCTTTGGGTTACATGCACAACCAAAAACGGCAAAACACGCAGAAAGCACTAGCAGAATAAAGCGCTATGAAGTAGTGTTTGACTCAAATTCATGTTAAAAGTCTGTAACTGTGTCCCATGTTGTAGTCTATACAATTAGAAATGTTACTTAGATTTACGGTTTACTATGTTAAAGATACATTTGATAAAATAATTTAAGTGTAGGGACGAAATCAAGTGTTTCGCTCACACTTACATGTTGAGAAATTTCCTGCCAACCATTTTGGAGACAATAACTTGGAGGTAAAGAGAGTCATCTACCGAAGATGTGAAATAATTTATCACAGAACAGAAGGCAAACCAACCGGTATGCTAGAAAAAAAGACCCAACTAATTTCTGAATTCCTGAGTATTAGTGTATACCAGATGCGAAATGGACACTAAAATGGACACTAGAAATGTCAAATAACGTTGATGGTGATTCACGGGCAACTGTCGATCAACTCCTCATCCGAGTTCCTGCTTCTTTATAGTAAATTTATAAACACAAGACATTTTAAATCGTTATTTTTTTCTTAAACAATTTTGCCAACAAAATAGTCGTTTCAGAACATTTGTACCCCATGTTAGGTTTGGGACCTTCACAGGTCATTCTAGATCGTATCACCCCTGGACCGCTGTTCTGTTTTCTCTGATTGTTGGGCGGATTCACGTACGACGCGAATGGCTGGAAGTGAAGCAAGCATTAAGACAATATATTACACGCAAACAAACAAGTACATAAAAAGAAATTTGTACGAATTATATTCAAATCCTACTATTTATGTACTTCACGTGACAGAATTTCACATTACAAATTTAAAAGTGTTACAGTCCAATCAAGATTTCTAGTTCCATACCTTTTTTTTTAGAAACTACAAATTAGGCTTGTGACTTGTATAACATTTTCATACGAAGGTAGTTGAGTATCATGACTGGTCGACGTGATGACTGTTTTTTTAGTGTTATTTGCTGATCACAAAGTTTCATAGATGCAACATGCAAAATGAAAATAACTATTCGTCAGTAGTCAATCTTTGTATACAAACCATTCGG
>JZLH01S0606801.1:2318-19805 GCA_001188425.1 Eucidaris tribuloides | reverse complement strand
AGAAATTACTACAAAAATGAAAAATCTTGTGGGGGGAGGGGGTGGACCCCAAGATTTCCCATAGGTAATGTATATGCCACTAGATGCTCTTCTTTAAACATCATAATTGTCACTATAAACATTTTCAGTAGGTATGATGTTGTTTTCTGATGTCTGGGGTGAAAAGAATACTTTGTGACAGATTGACCAAAAATTTGTCTGAGTGACCAAAACTGTACTTGGACTTTAAGGTACTCTAGCATAATACTGTAGTAGCTAGAAACTCACTAAATGTTAGAATTGTAGTGAAAATAATTTCAACATATTTTTTTCAGTCATAGTCTGCATAAAAGTGACTATAACTGTGATCAAAGTTAGAGGATTACTTTCTCATGCCTAATATTTAAATTTGTGCAAATACTCTGGTATATGTAAGAAACTTCAATTTCAGAAACTCCAGCATATTGTAGGAGCTAGAAACGTAATTTTGTTGGAATTACAGTGACAGTTCTGATAAAACACCACAAGTCTTGTTTGTTGAAATATTTACGAAAACATGCACATTTCCTTAAAAGTACATTGTACAACATATGTATGTTTGCCAAATACAACAGATCTCCACAAGTGCAACATGGCAATACAGACAAAGAAAACCTTGCCAGCCTTATCAGAAAATTCAGGGAATTAATCCATCTGTAATAACATAATAATAACCTTTAAAATCACCTTGATTAAAGTAAAAAGATGTAGACCAGCCTGCATAGTATAGTTGGCGATTACATAATGATTTCAACTTTTTCTGCCTAAACTCCATTTATTTGTGCATTTATCTTGAAAACTGAAGTCTGTGTATTCACTCTCTGTTTGCACATACCAAATTTTTTTGTTAAAGAAATGCAATGTAACAGATAATACAGACACAGTATAGCTATGTCAGCTTAGCTTTTAAGGGATCCTGGAAATATCCTATCCCTCTTCTTCCCCTCCGAAAAATGCTATTCCTTATCTGAAACTATATCATATAACACTTTTCATTGTCTGTCCTGGCTGTCGCTTCCCTCTCGTTCCCCCCTTTCTCCACCACTCTTTTTCGCATCTGCTAACATTTTTGTCTCTTTGTAACACTACCTTTTACCTTGAATTTATTTACACTTTAGTCTCAAATCTGAAATATTCAGGAGAGGTATGAAGAGGGATTTGAGCTAAATATGTTGTTTTGGGAGGGGGGGGGGGGTACATGGGACACTTACTGACTTGGAGTGGTAGCCCTTTTCATTGTTTGGCTATGACTCAAAAATATGTTGAAGAAAGAGTTGAATAAATCTATTGGCAATCACATTGGTGTACTTAGAAAAAAAGATACTTTTCCAAGTCTAGTCTTTGATGTTTTTGAAAAAGAGATGTATTTCAGTTAATATTCAACATTTTTAGTTGTAATATTCTAACCTCATTTTTGAGGAGCATTTTTGAGTTATCCCGCCTTCTCTGTCGTTATGCTGTAGGTGTACTTTTTAAGGGTCCATTGTATATTGGCTTAAGACACTTATATAATCACTTTTCTTTGTGAAGACCTCCGTTTTTAAATAAATTTGTCGAACTCTTTGGCTATCTGACATATTCTGACAGTTGTTTGAATGACAAATTAAACACTCTATGAACACAAAGTGTTTTTTTTTGACAGTTATGTGCTTCACTTATGTAGCAATTATGTGCTCAGATAACAAATTGCAGCATTAATTTTATATCGGCGATAAGGAAATTCTGGCAACACAGCAGTCTAATGGATGAAAAGCTGGAATGGTCCTCTCATGAAATTTTACTTTTTATAGCAGGTTAATGATTCTTTTATACACTATCAATTTATTTCAGGGCTCAATTTTTAGACTTGTATCAAAGAATGTTACTTCCTAGTAGCGATTGAGGAATCATGTAGGTCTCAGATTTTTCAAACTGGTACTAAGCTTTGTTATATCTGTCAGTTATTATAGGGCTGGCATTTTTTTTGTTTTACAGCTACTTTACGTCCATCATGTATGGGAGCATTTTTATGTACTACATCATTCTGACACCTTATTATGTAAATGATAATGCATTTTTCATTTGTTTTGTGAGCTCTATTTTCAACTCATTTAGGGTCACTTTTTACCTATTGTTTACTATATCATTTTCTCATTCACCATGTTACGTTTCATTTTAACATTGTTTTATTCCACCTATTTAAAGGGTGAAATTTGGTACCCGGCTAGTATATCAATAATGCTATACACTTGTAGGGCTAAATTAGTTAAAAATTCATCTGCACCTGATGGTAAATCTGTGGACATAGTCCTGAAACATACAAGGCAATAGCCGAGTGTGTTTGGTATCTGTTTCATCACAGTTACCTTGAGTGTATGATTATTTTAACTAATGCCCAGAAGATGATATGGCATTATTGTTTATAAAATGGGTCTCGTACGCCTTGTCCATGTTGCCATAACAAGAAACATGATGAAACGGTGTACGGTCAGACTGAACGTTCATGACACAGAGTAGTAAGCCTTGATCCTATCCCGTTTAGACGTATCGTTCCTCGTATTAGGTCTATTCTTGCCTTATCTGGCATTGCATCGTATATTTCTTAATGACGTCAACTGTACGTTAACATTGGCATTTGCCTACTAATTCTTCGTAAAGCGGAATTCTTATTACGATATATAAGAATTTGAAGGGCCATTCAATGGGCTAAATCTTAACGTTTAAATTCTGTTACTGGCACAGTAGATTCGCGACTGTTTTTTCTTCCGCGGGCAGCGTAACGTTAGGAAACTCACCTAACCGGATACGGTCGGCACCGCTGAAACTGAACGGCTTGTCGAAGGCATCGGTGCTGGGAAGTCATTTATGTTTTTGCTTCTAATTTTCTAGAGACCGCGAAAGTATGCCTTAATAAGTGGTGAATGCATCAGTTCGCGCTCAAACAATTGACTGTATTTTCTTCATTTTACACGCATTTGAAAAGTTAGCATTTCGCGTTGTTGGCGACTGGCGCTAATATTTCCGGTGAATGTTTAACAGCATACTCGTCGAATTACGCTGATGATCATGCGCGGCCACGGTAGCGTACACGTACAGAACGCCAAGATGATTACCGTGCTGCACTGGTTTCGTAATTCGGCATTTGACCGCCGAGTGCGCGCCCGGACGGATACATAATCGAAAGCACAGCGAGGTCGTCATTAGCACCAGTCATTACCCTGGTCATTTAGCAATTTTGCCAATTAGGTAAATAAAGACCTGGTCACATGACATAGGTCTCAACCAATCAATGTTGATTGGAATGGTACGTGACCTATTTTAATAAAATTATATATGCCATTTAGGGTCCAATTTTGAGGTGCTTGGATAAGCATACATGTAGGTACCCCTCCAGTTAGTGAGTAACCCCCCAGGCCCAGGCCCCCTTCAAATGAAACCCTCCCTCATGCCTATGCTAACAACAAAAGTTAACTTAAAGTTGACGACCTTTTTCATGAACAAGTTTGTTTACGCCATTTTCAGTCTTCTGCTTGTCGCGACACGTCGTGCACTAATTCAATCATCTATCATTCAGGCGTTAACGGTAGCTGTCAACATAATCCAAACAACAAATGGTCCTACATGTAGGCTTTATAAATGCGATCAATTATTGTGTAGGACTTTGTGAAGATGAGAACATTTTATCCACAATGTACCAAACTATGTGATATTGATAAGACGTAGGAGTGTGCGATGGTGTTATCAAAGATGTTTTGTTTGTCTTTATTGTTGTTTTTGTATCTTCATTTATTAAATTAAAGACGTGGTCTAATAAAACAAATTTTCTGAACTCTATTGACAGGGCTTGACATAACCATGTGCCCAGTTGCCCAGGGCAACAGAAATTTCATTTTGGGCCAGTAAAAGACCAAAAATGTAAAAATTTTGATCTTCAGATGTGGAAAACATCCAAAAATCTTACCAAAAGTGAACAAACTACATGTACGTGAGAAATTTTGCGTTCAGTTGGCTTATACTAACTTTCATCATTATTTTATACTGTATTTTCTGTGTTTAGTTTGGAAGCATGAGTAGAAAACTTCAACTGTGCGTTGTGGGTTTGTGTACTGTATGCCATATGCCTGTCCCCATTTCATGTGTCATTGATGATCGGCTTTGTGGAAGTGTGGTAAAATTTCACGACTCTTTAAATTCACCAATGACACCTTTTGCAACCGCCAGAATTTAGATAACAAACTTCCAATGCCAGAAAACCCTGAAAAAGATCCAAGAGTCAGAGAGGGATTTTTTTTTTTTTTTTTAGGGGGGGGGGGGAGTAGTATTGGGTGCAGAGGGAGGGGGAGTGGTGTAGTTTCAAGCAAAAAAATCATGGATAACACTGACATGCAGTGTGGTAATGACTTCTTGCTCCTAATTTCTACACCATTCATTGATTTCGTGAGATAGGGAAAAAATAAAGTAATCAAACCTTCATCCAGCAATTTGTTAAGGGTGCCGAAAAACAAATTGTAAATCTTGTCCCTTGACGATGGGAGAAAGAGAGGGGGATAAAAATAATTGATAGAAAGAGACTGAAGCCATTTTTATGCATTCAGACACGAGACAATAATGCAACGTGTTTTCCTCTATTCCAAGGAGAGACTAGAGTTTCTGTTTTAAGGAGCATTAGATGGCGAGGAAGTTAGAAGCAATCCTTGCATAATTAACGAGCACGGGTCTGTCCGCCCTTCCGGGCAAAAGTAGGTTTCGGAGATCAGTGCGACTCGTCGGACAGCTTTCCCCGGATCTCAGCCCGTCTCTGCGCTTTGTGTTCTGCTGTCATTGTGAGAAGGTAGATTTTCCGCGATAATGCAATTCTCTTTTTCGTCGGGATTTTGTGGCATTATTGAGAGATGATTTCCCTGCAGACTCTCCGTGCCCCGGAGAAAAGTTGAGCCGTGATCTCGTCTGTATGTAGTCGCATCCAGCAAAGCATGGATGCACACTCTTGCAGACAAATAACTTGTGAACGGGAGCTCATATGGAACGTCCGTCTCTGAAGGCCTTCTCGCTATATGAGATCTTGTGTTGTTACAGAACACGACTTGTTTGTTTAGAAATTCAAACCACATACGGGCAATATTTAGACTACATGTATTCACAGTTTGTGCAATATATACACACCATGTTACATGTATGTGTGTGTGTGTGTGTGTGTGTGTGAAATGTATTTTAATTCTATAAATATTCCTTAAACACACCCAGATATATGTTTTATTGATTTGTTGTGGTATAAGTTCGTGTGACCTAGCCTTGTGTGTATTTTTTGTAAATCTGACACCTAAAACAGTCAATTCTCTTTACTTAAACTTAACCCTTATTCCAACTCATGAACCCTCAATTCCATTCTAGCTCTACTAGTCCTAAGCTTAAACCCCCAAATTATGTTTTTTTTTGCCATCAATTTTATTGGATAGTGAAAAAAAAACCAGTACTTTTACACCAAATGACAACTGACCTAATTTCCTATTCTCATATCTTGTGAAAGATTAAGAATTACAGGAATATTCCGTACTGAAATTTATTTTATCTCATTTTCAATGAATCATATGTATTGCAGTACAAATCCAGACCATCTGTAAAGTTTATGATTTGACAGTAATAGCTCCACCATGTGTTCATTTTGGGTGAGGTGATCGGGAGAAGTTGCCCCCTAGGTAACTGAACCCAGGTTCCAGACAAGATTCTCTTTACACAAGTTACATTATAATTACCTCCTAAAAATACACAATGCTATCTTGTGTGTACAGATATAGCCCAGATTTTACTAATTTTGTCATGTACCAGTATGTGGCTCTGTCTGTGACATTTGTGTAGTTTAAAATTGCATTTTTTGTGAGGTCTATGTCATAGACATGAAAAAGAATTTGATTTATTTTTCAAGAAACCACTACCTGGCATAAAAAAGCCATTCTGCATGAAGCTGAAACCCATCTAAAATAACTGTGTACATGTATTGCACATCTGACACCAGTAATGCAAAATTATGTATGATCTGCAAATATGTCTCACAAGAAAACATATGTGCAATCAATGTATAGAACAGGTTGGAAAGTTGCCTGTTTTTTTTAAATGAATATTGTGTTGTAGCAATGTACATGTACATGTCTATATAGTGTAGAAATTATGATTTTAAAGCCCAAGTAGTGTTTTGTTTGGTCAGATGTATTTTCATCAATCTGTTACAAAATAATCTATTGTCACACCAGAGATCAGAAATCAACATCACACCTACAGAAAATTATTTCAAAATAAGATTGTAATATTGTTATTTTTAAATTATTAGCTAAACAGATATATGTCATTTATGTAATATATATGGCAAAAGAAGTTAGGGGGGGGGGGGGTTAGGGGGGACAACTTTTTTTGTAGTTCCTTATTTATTTCTCAAAAATGGAAGTGTTTTAGAGTGTGTGATTTCCGGGGAATTAATAAGTGGTCTAGGTTATAGGTTTATCTAATAAATAAAAAAAACCCACATACAAACACACACACAATAGGAGAAATTTTCATTTTCATCATTAAACCACACTATACACTGTCTTTAAATTTGTTGAATTCTTTAGTTACTAATAGAATCAGTGAATTTACAAAATGCCCAAGATCCCATTTATTTACATGTTAACTTGGGCCCTCTGTGAATTCACTGATTAAATTGCAATCTTAACCTGTTGACTACGAGATTCCGTAAATCCCCATAGACTTTGTACAGGGCCCATCCGGTTCCCGTAAGCAACGGGTTAAGTAGATTACCAACAGTGATCGGAAGTAGGATTTAATTTTCAAAGTGTTTATTAGTTGGTAAATGCTTACATTTTTGTGATCAATTCAATAATAAAAACATATGTAAATAGTTACGTAAGTTACAATATTGATTAGGAAAAAGATTTTTTCTTCTGTTTTCTTTTTCATTTACTGGAAAATGTCTTTGAATTTAGATTTAACTCTTAGTAAATTGTAATATGATACATGATATGCCTTATTGCATAATACCATCTGACAGAGAAAAATAATCAGCTAAATAAAGTACCTTTCTTTTATTTATCTTTTCTTAATGAAAACACCATTGAAATTAAGTTTGTATTCTAAGTGAAATTAAAGTAAATTTTAGTCATGTCATCATTTTTGTTACCAACTTAATTTAGTATTTTATATAGTACCCACAGTGTTTTTTGCCCTTTTCAAAGAGTTTACAAAATTTCTTGTTTCATCTTGCAAGTTGCTCTTAATTGACGTAATATGCATTTTCATCCTTGCCTCTTTTTAGTGAACCCAAATCTTAAAAATCCCCTGAGCCTCCTCAAATCGGGCAACTTCCCGTGTTTCTCTTCTCCCCTTCCTCTGCTTTAACCTCTTCCCTTTCCCCTTCCCCCGATTCTTTCATTTTAATTGACCCATAAAGAGAAATTTATAAAGTTGATGGTAAGTTCATTCAGGCCTGAAAGTTCAATCGAAGGGCAAACTTTGGTAGACAAATTCAAATTCAGCACAAAATATGGACAATTGTTAACTTTTAAAGCCACTGGCTAACATTTACCACAGTTAAAAAAAACTGTGAGCTACATAATCCTCCATGCTCTAAGTGTCTTTGATAAGGTCTAAAAATGAAGCCCTGAAAAAATTGTATTTCAAAATGATTATTTACTGCTTTAAAAAAGTGAAAATCGTGAGTTGACCAGACTCACCTTCCCATTTCCTCTCATGGACTTACTGTGTGTAGATCTAGGCTATTTTCTCCTGCCCTGGGTATTAATTGTTGATCCTTCATATCTTGCCAGTGACATCATAACTTTCCACACTTTTGTATTCTAGGGTGTTTATTTGTCCATTCAAATACTACTATGTAGCTCAGATAGCAAAGTTTGAGAATTTTTTAAATTGAAGCTCCACAATGTTAGCCTATCACTTTAAGTTTAGAATATTGACATTAGAAATACAACATACACTGTTTTTTTTAATTTAACTGTGCAGTATATCTATTTCAAGGCATACTTTTAACACAGACCATTAGTGTGAGTAATAGGTTATCTGTCAGTTCAAATCTGAAGATTTATGATATGTTCTTTTTTGTGGTTTGTCTGAAAAATGTATTCTTGGAAAATAATTTGCAAATACAGTTTTAAATCTGCTTTTGCAATATCTAATAAAATCTTAAAATCTAGAGATATCTTTCTTTTCTGTGGTCTGCATAAAATAATTATTAGGAATTCCCAGTAATGATTAATAAATTCATTCTACAGAATTCAACACCATAAAATTCAGCTTTATTAGTGATTGTAATCAGCAAAGTTGAGAAGAACCTTTGTAACTTTTGTAAGACTTTTGCTCACAAAGTTAAGAAAAAAAATGCTGAACTAAAATTTAATAATATTTTGTTTGTCATTGCTGCAAAGTGAATCATTAGAGGCTATTGTGATAGACATATATTTTAAAGTTAAAATATACTAAGTGGCAAGAGTTGACATATGTGGTTTAAAACTACAATGTGACCAAATTGTAATGTTACAAAAGGTGCCTTTACTTTAAACAATTTTTGTCACAAGTGCATTGATAAGCTTCCTGAACAGATGTTGACTAAAACCAAAGCTATTTGCACAAAGAAATTTATACATAGGAATTTTAATGAGTCTGTTTTTGCACCTGGATAGATTTTTGCATGGTAATACAAGCTGTTTGTTAATAAGTAACCAAAACAGGTGTTGACCCGAGTAAAAACATAAGAAATGTACATGTGAGAATTTTAGATTTGCACCTGTGTTTATGCATATCATTATGTCAGAGTACAGTCTTGTTGCCATGCAGATGATATCTCTGTAGATATCATATTGTTTGTGGCAACATAATTCTTAAATCAGTTTGTGTCAACATGATATAATATGTTATGGTTGCTAAAAGAATGTCTCAAGCATAAATATGAATTTGAAACTACATAAGATAAATTGTATTTAGGTGTTTTATTTTGTTATAGGCCTACTGAGATCCATTAAAATACAAATTTCGAAATGAATTAGGTCCTATTTTGTTATACTGAGATCTGTTGAAGACACATTAAAAGATGTGAACTTTTGCATAATTTTGTTTTTCATTTTATCAACATTTCCTTTTGAGAGGGTGTAGTAATGTCAATGGTGTATTCTGTTACATTTCTTTTGTATAAGTATTTACACTAGGTTTCAGTCAACCAAATATTTTGCTGCAGAAGCATAATCACTTTGTTCTAAGGATTTCCAAGGGGCTGTTGGTACAATGATAGAGTTCAAGTAATTGGTTGGTTGTATGGCAGAAGGGCCCTAGTATTATGTTCCGAACTTGAAAACCATTGAATTCAACTGTTATTCCTATACTTGACCAGTAGCAATGGTTGTGAAGCAAAAGTAGTGTTTTACCATTGAGGTAGCCTGACCATGGTTTTACTTTTTACAACATTAGCATGTTGGCTATTTCATGGATTAACAAATATATTGTTTATCAAGAAAGTAGCTTTTAAGTATTGCTTGAAAATTAACCAAACAATAACCTGGTTTTCATGCTACATTAACCAGTTTTTGAAACAACCAAAATAAAACACCACTATTAAAATGGAGACCCAGTAGACGTTGAAAGCCAAGAGGTACATGAACTCCCCAGACCAGTGAAGCAACAATTTATCCAAGGGCTTCCCTCCCCAGGGTCTTCGTCTAGACTCCTGTTTCCTTTCCCCATTACAGACTCTCAAGTGTCTAGGGACTTGAGATATGGGATCTTGTGTTTACTTTTTATTTCTGGAGTGTTTTATCACAAGGAAATGTCAGAGAGTATACCCAGTAGTGTAGGGCACTTCCCTATGCAAGGTAATAGGTCCAGTATTGAGATATTTTCAGTGACAGCTCAGGGATTTAGTTCGATGTAGTTTGGGTTGAATTCAATTCAATTCAAATTTATTAAAACTTTCAATGAAATATTCAGAGTGCTGAATGCTGATAATGAGATATGTACAGGAGAAAAAAAAACCTTAAAGGTTGATGACATGATTGGGAACACTTGAAAATGCATCAAGAACCAAATGAGTTGAAACATATACCAATTATACACCACCTGGAATGGATCTCCCAGCTGGAAGGATTTGTCTCTAATTTGTTAACTTAAGGAATCAAGCATGAACATACCAGTATTTTATTTCTCTTGAGCCCCAACAGAAATAAAACCAGTAGAAAGCTACACAACAGATTTGCCTGCCACAAGGAATATTGACATTTCTTTTAGAATGAGTCAATGTCTGACCACAAGATTTTCACAGCAGAATCCTTGCATACTTTAATTGATTCTAAAATAGTTTCAGCCCAATTTGAGGACTACCACCAATCATACTATTTACCTTCAAAGCACACACACACACACACACACACACACACAAACAAACAAACAAACAAACACGGGAGTCTTAATTGGTCAGTTTATAATTTAATAACATGCTAATGTAGCAAACATAGTTCAAAAATAGGCATTGATCCACTAGTGCTGGTAATTTTTAAAATGGTTTACTACAATGAAATTTTTGTTAGCATACAGAAAAAAAAATCAATGAGAACTCTTTTTTCACGAGATAATCTAGCTCCAAATGTTGGTATGAGCTACCAATGATTTCTTAGTAATTATTGACTTCTCAAATAAGTGGATTGCATAACTTGAACTCTGATTTCATATAATTTCAACATGTTTTTACCAGCCCATGTCAAGTGCAGAGTTGCCCATGTAATACATAATGACATGATTGGGGGGTAGTCCTCAAATTAGGGTAAAGCTATTCTAGAATCAAGTAAACTGTGCAAGAATTCTGCTGTGAAAATTTGGCAGTCAAAAGTTGATTCCTCAGTACACCTTGTGACAGACAAATCTGTTGTATAGGTGTCTATGGGATCTATTTCAATCAGGGCTTGAGAGAAACAAAATGCAAGTATGTTCATGCTTGATTCGGCTTAAGTAAACAAAGACAAGATAAATCCTTCCAGCCAGGAGAGACACTCCAGCTGGCATATCCACTGATAAATTTTTAGCTCACCTGAGCCAAAGGCTCAAGTGAGCTATTGCAATCGCTTTTCGTCCGTCGTCCGTCGTGCGTCGTGCGTAAACTTTTACCCATTTTCAGCTTCTTCTCAAAAGCATGATTGGATTTGGCCCAAACTTGGCAGGAATGGTCCTTATGGGTGGGGATTCAGGGTCCTCAAATAGTAACCTGGCCCCTAGGGCCCAGGGGCAGGGCCCTAAAGGCACAAAGTAGGTAGTTTCAAAACATCTCTTCTCTAGATCCAGAAATAGTATAGTTAAGCACTTGGTGTAGATACCTCTATATGTGCTGAATTAATGTTACCTCATGACAATGCCAGGGTGCCCCATTTGCCCTAAGGGGGCAAAATTTGTGGGTAGGGTCCTATGAACATAATTCACATTCACATCAAATGAATTTAAAATCAAAACTTGGTGGAAAGATCCTCAGGGGGAGGGGAGAGGGTTCTTGGAATGGTACACGAGGCCCCCTTGGGCCAGGGGTAGGGCCCATAAGGCCCAAACAGATAACTTTCTAACCACAAGTCCATTTGTAACCAAACACTTGGGTGTAGGTGCATAACAGGGACCTCAATGTTATCAGGGGTCAAAGGGTACATATGTAGGTCAAATGTCAAAATAAGTCAAATGATAGAATATACTCAAGTTTCATTCTTTGGTTGGTATTGGCCCATATTGTGACTAACTTGAATGGTACATACATTATAGTGACCTCAATGTTAAATTGGGGTCAAGGTCACATAAGATAGGTCAAAGGTCAAATGTTAAGATACTAGGGCGTGCCTTGTTTTTATAAAAGGATGTATGAATTTAATTTAACTTTGCAAAATCAGCTATATGGCAAGGGATGCAAAGTTTTCCAGTGGTTCATTGTGGCTATGTTTGTGCCTATAGATAGGTTCCAAGGCCAAAACTATATGTAACTGATGTTTTTTATATGGGCACCATAGAGAGTTTGCGAGACCTCAGGTGAGCGTCGTGCCCCCCGGGGCTCTTGTTAAACCAGTTTGGTTTGAGAGGCATTTCTTATTTCTCCCAATCCTGTCGTTACCCTTTTAACTGAAACCGAAATGTTCATGGATGTAGTCATTCAAGTCATTGTTTCTTGGGATAGGAGCATTTCTCTCGACAGTAAGAAATCATGTAAATAGTAGGTTACTCTTCTAGCCATCCCTACCCCCCCCCTCCCTTTTCTGGAAGGCAGGTATGCTGTGACTTTAGTAGCACCACCACCCCCCACCCCACCCCACCACTACCCACCGGACAAATTTGTGTCCAATACAATTTTCTTTGTTTTTGCTCATGTGTGCTTATTCTGTCATGATTTGGGAAATGGAATTATTTCTTCACACATTTTGGAATGATTGACAGTTTGTTGTGCACCATTAGACCTGCATTGCTGCTGGCTTAGGCACCAGGGGTGCCACTCAAAATTTTCCCCTACGCCGCATGTGTATTTTCCCTTACGGACACTACTTTTCCCCTACGCCCAAATAGGTCAATTTTTCCCTACGGAGCTATGTTTTCTCCTACAAAAATCCACTTTTCCCTGACGAAAGTAAGTTTTCCCCTGCAAAATAACCTTAGTAAATGCAAGAGATTTATTTTAATTGGGAAAGTTAACATTGTAATCACCTCGATAATGCGGCACGCGCATGTTACAGTTTTCGTAATTATACGATATGGTGACCAACTTGGACAATGGATTTACCCAAAGAATGTCTACAGACGAATATGTAGATCTATTGGAGTTCATAGAAAATCTTTGAGGATTTAAGAATATTTTTTGAAAATTGTCAAATTCCCTACAAATCATCAAAAATCCCTACTTTCCCCTACAGAAGGTCATTTTCCCCGTAGGGATTCCTATTCCCTGCCGACTGCCGTTGGCTAAAATTCCCTATGGTAGGGATTTTCCCCTACGAGTGGCAGCCTTGTTACTTGTTAGGCACCCTTGACAGAAATGATTTTTTCGCTCTCTTTTGCTTTCCAAATTTGTATGGATGCCGGCAGAGGCAATCTGCAGCAAGAGGAGCTGATTAGTATACACATCACTGAGGGCATTAGTTAAAATTATCGACACGAGGTAACTGTGGAACAGTCTGAAACACACGAGGCGATAGCCGAGTGTGTTTTGGACTGTTTCGCAGTTACCGAGTGTAGATTATTTTAACTAATGCCCGAAAGAATGATGTGCATTATTTGTTTTATAAAATGGTCTCGTACGTCCTTTGTCATTTGATAACAATGGAAAACCTGATGTAACGGTACGGTTAGACTCGGTTAAGACCCCGAGACAAGCCCCAAGTCCTGACCTACATTTAGACGTAGGTCTACTGGCATTCATAGTATTCTTAATGACGTGAAACTGTAACGTTAGCCATTGGCATCCGTCAACAATCGTACACACCGTACACGTACGACGTACGTACACCTACACGTACACGGGCATGATCCTGCCGCCGGTGCGTAATTCGCGCAGTTACTAATGATGACCGCCGACAGCTAGCGCGCGCGGACGATTAATGTATGGAAACCACAGCGGTCATTAGTACCGGTCATTATCACTGGTCACTAGCAAATTTTGCCATTAGGTAAAATAAAAGACTGGTCCCGTGATAGGTCTCAACCAATCATTTGATTAGGACGTACGTGACCATTTTATAAAGTCTTTTAACATTAGCCTTATTTATAGATCTGTCTGCTTGTTGGTTGTCTTGTCTTAAAGCCCAAGTATAAATTTTTGGTCAATCTGTCACTAAGTTAAAGTATTCTATTGTCACCCCAGACATCAGAAAACAACATCATACCTACTGAAAATTATTTATAGTGACAAATTATGATGTTTGAATTAAAGCAGAGCATCTAGCAGTATGTACATTATCTATGGAAAATCTTGGGGGGGGGGGGTCCCTCCCCCCAAGATTTTACATTTTGAGAAATTTCTCTAAAATGGGAAAAAAAATCATAGTGAGCAATATTCAGGGTATTATTAGATCCGATAGGCGTATCTAAAAAAACATAATTGCAAAGAATTTCAGTTTTTACCCAAACTAAACTTGGGCTTGTAGATCCCTCTACATGTTGCTTGTCTTGTTTTACGTGGCAATTCAGTAAAAAAAAAAGATGAGAGGGTCGGGAAGGAGGTAAGCCAGAGAGAATGCATGATTGCTCTGAGAACTCCCAATGTGCAGCTGATGGCAATGTCTGCGGAGGTATTTGATCTGTCGGTCGTTTACTCTGCACAATTTACTAGTGGAAATCATAGCGCCACAAAGAAATTTACACAGGAATTTTGGTAATAAAAGGTGTCTGTTAATAAGTAACCAACGCAGGTGTTAACCCAAATAAAAACAGAAGAAATGTATGTGTGATAATTTAGATTTGCACTTGGGTTTATGCATATAATTATGTCAGGGTACAGTCTTGTTGCTATGCACAATTAGACCTGTATTGCCACTGGCATAGGCACCCCTTAACGGAAATTATTTCGTTTGTTCGCTCTTGCCCTCCAAATTCGAATGGGTTCCGGCAGAAGCAATCTGCAGCAAGAGGAGCTAATGGTTTCTCCCATCATTCTACTGATGTCTGATAATGTGCTGAGGTATTTGATCTGTCGGTCGTTTACTCTACACAGTTCACAAGTTGAAGTCATATGCGCCAGGGGTGAAACATATGCTTGTATGTATCCATGGGTTGCTTTCAGATATCGTATGTGGTCTAGATGATTGCATGTACAGTATGTCGACCAATCCCATTAATGGCCGGGGGGGGGGGGGTGGTGAGGGTGAGGAGGAACTGCTGAGAAGCATGTGTTAGGTTCTAAATTAGTTTAGACTTGTGTTTTCTGGAAGGTATGAAATATTGATTTTTTTTTTTTTTTTTGAAGCTGTAACTGAATTTGATACTGAATACAAAATAGCAGTGTCATTACAACGTGTACACCATGCGCATGTGAAAAAACGCATAAAACGAGTTATTTGTCACGGTCGGACGATGTACGCGCGTACAGTGAAAAGGATATCGAAATCGCCTAAATCAAGAAAAAAGGGTATACTTTTAACAGAAGGCTTACTTTAAAAGGGTATCTTTTCAAACTTGAATACTTGTTAAGGGTATTCTGAGATCGCTGATAATTACAGTACTTGTTCAGGGTATTCTGAGATCGACATAAAATTACTTGTTTAGGGTCCATTTTGAAAGTCCATACACGCACATAGTGTACACTTTGCAATGACAGTGGCCCCCCTCGATCAATACACCACTACCCCCCTATACCCCCCCCCCCCCAAAAAAAAAAAAAAAAATTGATACTATTGAAGCCAAATATGAAACTAGAGTAGGCTGGCCTATACTTACATATCAGTTATAACCAATTCTGCCAATGCCTGCTGAATATGAAAACAGCTCAATCTGCAGTAACATTCAAAACAATATTGAAAAATTACTTGTTTACCCAGGCATTTTCATAAATCCTGCAGTTGTACTGTTTTACAAATGTCTTATGGTCAAGTTAAACAGGAGCTCTTAGAAAATTCGCTGTACAGTATATTAATATCATCATGATGATTATAATGGTGATAATGATGACAGTGATTTGATGATGGTAAAGATAATGATGGTGATGGTGATGGTTATGATGATGATATGTTTTGATGGTGGTGATGGTGATGATGGTGATGATGATGATGGTAATCATTGTTTTGATAATGATGATTATAATGGTGATAATGATGACAGTGATTTGATGATGGTAAAGATGATGATGTAGGTGGTGGTGGTAGTGATGATTGATGACAATGATAATGGTGTTGATGATGGTGATGGTGATGGTGATGATGATGATGATGGTGATAATGATGTTGATGATGGTGATTTGATGATGGTTACAGGGATGGTAATGGTGCTGTGATGATGATCAAGATGGTAATGATGATGATGATGATGATGATGATGGTGGTGTTGAGGAGGCAGAGGATGGTGATGATGTTGGTGATGCTGATGGTGGCGGTGGTGGTGGACTGTGATGGTGATGGTGATGAGGGTGAGGATGATGATCTATAAACAGCGTTCTAAAGCATTCTACAACATGTATTTCACATCTGACACTGATACTTATCACAAATGGAGTGACAAAACTGCAAAATTCCTTTGCTGGTATGTGAATCGGGGACGGGGTCGACGGAAGTTCTGTGTGAACTTTAAACGGTTTGCGTTCATGTTTACAAAACATGTTCAACTATATGAAAGGTCAGGGCCCTGTTTCATAAAAGTTGACATCATATCAATTTGCCATTCTACTCCAATTTGTGTAAAAGTCCAGTGCTCTGATTGGCTGTGAAGCACTGTTACCATGGTAGTTGCCACTAAACTGGCAAGTTGACATGATGTCATCTTTTATGAAACAGGACCCAGAACTGCCTTGTTATAAAAATATCCTTCCAGTGCAAACTTCATTGTATGTGCAAGTTTACAGGAAACTTTCCTGTTAATTCTGCTTCATTTTTCTATGTAAGTTTGTATTAATGAGTTTGATGACATAAATGAGAAGTGAAGAATTTATGAGACTCCCACGACATAAGATTATTGGCTTTCCGCTGCATTGTGCAATAGATTCCTCAGGAGTAAACATGCTATTGATGTGTAACCGTGCTTAGGCTTAAAGGCATCAGGTACCCGTGTTTCTTGTTTTAAAAAAAATCTGAGCCATACCACATGATTCCCTATACTACCAGTGTCTCTGAAAAATGAAGCCCTGAAAAAAATTGTAGTTAAAAATGATCATTGTGTGCTTTTAGAAGTGAAATCATTGAGCGACTAAATTCCAGTTTTCCTCCGTCGACTGCCATATTGCAGAATTTCCGTCATCTGTCAATGATTCACGCACCAATTTTTATCTGTACATATTTTATTAGTGACAGCATAACTGTCTGAAGTTTTGTGTTCTAGGGTGTTTATTTATCCATTCAAACAATTTCAGATATGTCAGATGGCAAAGTTTGACAAGTTTTTAAAATGGGGCTTCCATAATGTTATGTCGTGTCTTTAAGTGTATGTTTGAGTTGTGCTGCGTTGAAACATGCTTTTCAGCGTAATTGACATGAAAAATTGAAGTGTCCGAAGGAATTTATAGCTGCGCGAGACCTAGCTTCCCGCATCGGTCAACGATGTGGTTGAAAAGGACATGTGCACTAACTCACGATTCAAATCACCGAACAAACATTGTAATCTTAGACTAACAAAACAATGGTATCTATGTGTGATGGATTGCTGTAACGTCATAAAATTATATATTAAAAAATATATATGAATAAACAAATTGTAAAAAAAAAAAAAACAGCTTGGAGCTGCAAAATACTTTCATTGCAAGACAGTCTTATTCATGTGCTGCTCCATGCCCAATAGTGG
>JZLH01S0606796.1:0-11195 GCA_001188425.1 Eucidaris tribuloides | reverse complement strand
TTAAACTTTGGGTGCTGGGGCTAAAATCCAGGTGTTGTTACCAGGGCTGATTGTTTCGGACTTATGTGTATACCTTTCAAAATGTACGATTTTCTGTAATCGAATTGCTATCAAGCAATAACATTTTATATTATTTGTTTCCCCCCCCCCCCCCCCCCTTTGTGTATTATTTTAAATAATTTCAATGGTAGAACTTCAGTGATTTGTATTCGTTAAAAGATATGGATTCGATTGTTCTCGGGAACAGTCGCCGATAGTACGAGATAACTGAAGTCAACCCTGGGCACAGTTGCGATAGCATCAAAGTGTTATTATTGGTTTACTCATTTCTAAAGGCAGCTTCTAGTGTTAACTTTTTACTTTATTTCTTTTAACGCATAATTGGATTTAGCTAAAAATTGGCAGGAATGATTCTTAAAGGTGGCATAACATCATTTTCTTAAAGCACATCAATGGATTTACACTAAACTTGGTGGGAATGATCCTTAGGGGGAGGGGATAGAAGGTTCCTGAAATGGTACACCTGGCCCCCCTGGGGCCCAGGAGGCAGGGCCCATACGGGCCAAAACTGTGTAACTTTCTATCCACAAGCCCATTTGTAACCAAACTTTAATGGCTATGCATAACAGAGACCTCAATGTAATTTTGTTGTCAAAGGTCACATATGTGTACATGTATGTAGGTCAATGGTCAAATGAGGTCAAATGATAAAATATACATGTACCAGCAATTTTCTACTGGGGTTGGTATAAGCCCATGTATAAATGTAGGCCTACATGTAACTTGTATGGTAGATGTCCTACATGTATAGGGACCTCAATGTTAAATTGAGGTCAAAGGTCACAAGTAGGTCAAAAGTCAAGTGTTTACATACCAGGACAAAACACATTGCAAACAAATGCAAGGGGATGCAAAGTTTTTGACTGGTTTATGTGGCTCCGTTGGTGCCTAGATATAAAGATCCAAGGGCCAAAACTATGTATAATTGATGTTTTCTCTATGTGCACCACAGAGAGTTTGCGAGACTTTAGGTGAGCATCGTGCCAGATTATAACTACGTGTAGTATTTTCTCTTTGTGCAAACAGCTCAAGATTGTTAAGTCTACAAATCCTGCACATTATTTATGATGTAATACTCTTGTGCAAATTTCAAGTGGAGACATTCCTGGATTTTTACATGTACCTTGTATTTTCCAATCAGTGGTGAAAAATGGGTAAAAAAGCCATACTGTGTGTAAGATTATGAGTCAGAGTAGATAACTGATTTTATACAGAGAGCTTTTAGCATATCATTTAGATTGAACCACAAATTATGAAAAAATAATAATTCACAGGTCTTAATAAAAAGTAGTAGTTCTACAATGGTTTTATGAAATTTGTGCTATTCTGTGCTATAAATATGTGATGTCATGAACTCATGAGATATTCTACTAATTCCTTTACATTTTTGTGATGTTGATCAGAGAGGTGTTATAGAAAGAGTGGAAACTCATTGCTGTCCTTTAAACCCAATGCTCGAAGCCACAGGGAAGATATTCACTGTTCAGCACCTGAATAGCCAGTTGATTACTTTAAAGGAATACGTAAATCTCCAGCATCGGTACAAATAAACGCCTGATAGACAAGCAATTATTTGTAATTGTAAAAACTACTTCTAAAAGTGAAAAATAACATAAGAAAATGCAAAAATACTGTAAACATTAGCAAAGTGCCAAACTCAAAAGATGAAATTTTCAAGATGAGCATCAATAACATTGCACAAATGAGGACACAGAACTGAAATACATAATTTTTGCAAGCCTTTTTTGTTCTTTTATTAGTAATAGACATAAACTATGAGCAGAGCGGAAGCACAACTTCGAGGAATTGTTCCATTCACTAAATTAATTAATGAAAAATCGTCGGGGGGGGGGGGGGGACCCCGAGATTTTTCATTAGTCAATTTAAAAAAAAATTAATCAAGTAAAAAAGAACCGAAAGACATTCAGAATCTGTAATTGGTGTGATATGACCTTTGGGCATAAAGCTTTCAAATAAAAAACAAAATCCCCAAAACTAAACTTGGGCTTTAAATTTCATTTGGTGCCAATTCAGTTGGTTGTGTCCTAAAATGGCAGCGTGAAGTCACACATACAAATTAGCATAATATTCAACGAGCTTCCACTCCTCTAACACCTCCCTGTATTGACACAACATTTTTCATTTTCATACAATGATGCATGAACTGTTAAGTTAACCTAAATACAGTGTGGACCTACAGTGCAAATTTGATTTCATCTTCAACAAAGGGTCACAGGGATGTCTTTTTGAAAAGAACTGACCATGCATTAGGGCAAATAACAATCACTGAATAGGTTTATATGGAATGTAAGGCAATAAAATACTATTGAATGATGAACTATTTTTTGGTTTCTTTTTTTTTGGGGGGGGGAGAAGGGGTTTCATTTGGGGTGGGTCATTTTGGGGTGGAGAAGGCCAACAAGGTATCACAGGAGGTGATGTTTTAAAGCAAATCATAATACTGGTAAAATTTCTTTGTCAAACTGTATGTGTCGCACTAAACCTGACAAAGGTGGGAATAAGTCTTATAATCTGGATTTGGGTAGTTTTAGCATGTTGTATCAGGAAGGACTACTTTCAACTGAGATTGAGCAAATAAGAGTATTGCATCATGGTATGGCATGATGAAGCAAGAAAGAAAGTACATGTAATATTGAATTGCAGGTATATGGCACTCTCGCTGTCACACCTCAGTGACTTGGGTCGATGATCAAAGATGTGTGGAATTCTAAACGAGACCAGTACAATAGATAGTTTGTATAGTTGCGTGCTGCAATTTTGTGATATCATACTTCACATCTCACTAGCTGCAGACAAAAAATTGTGTGTGTGGAATTGTGGATATTGCACACTCTGGGGGTAGAACAACTTTTTTTATTGAAAGCTGACAATATCGACATTCTGTACTTCAGATCGGCACCTGTAGTTTGTACTGTAGGTAGGTCACGTCGCGTTCATTGTAATAGTATAGAGTGAATTATTCAACTATATCGGGGATGAAATGTGTACGGGCATTACATCATTAGAAGTTGACAGTATATAGCCAGTTGCAGTTGGATGTGCGGTCGTGTGTTTGGTACGTTCGCGGGGAGAATCACCGAATGGTTGATCGTTGATCCTAGCTCAATTTGAGGCCGTGTGAAGTCTATGAACGCATATTTTGGCTAGCTGACGTGACATATCTCGGACTTAGGCCTTTACTGTTTTAACTAAATTCAAATGCATTTTAAATGCCAACTGAAATCATCAAGTTTGGTGGTAAGTTTTCAATAAATGCTGTTAGTCATTGAAAAGAAACATATAAGGGTATGTGTGTTTTTACTGGTAATCCTAGGCAAGTATGAATTCCAGCAGTGCTATGTGTACACACCTTCAGTAAGTGTGTGATGCTGTGTACATGTACAACTAGTGTATCTTTTTGATTAAGACAATGAAATTCATAATAAGTATGCAGCGTATTTGCATTCACGAAGTAAAATGTAATTAATAGAAAATTCATATTTTGATAAATTATTTTCAAAATCTGTTTTTCAAAGAAAAGCTTTGCTGAATGTACAGTGTTCTTCTGTTCGCTTGTAACAGTAGGCCTACTTGTTAAATTTCAGACCTACATGTAACTGCACAGACCTCTTGCAAGCCTTGTATTTTGTCACTGATGAAGGAGGTTGGGGTGAGGGTGGTTGGCCACAAGGGTTGGAGTATTACTGACATAGTAGATCATACAATTGTACATTACCTCCACATATACATGCTTGTACAGTCATGGACATACAACATAAACACACTCACACACACATTAACACAAATGTACATGTACACAAAAATACCTAAAATTCATCACACAAGCCATCAGGGATGTAGTCGCGGCCGAATTTTGCCGGCCTTGGCCTTGGCCTCGGACCAAGTCACGTGTACACTGTCTATTGGAAAATATTTTTCTAGCGGCCTCGTGACTCGGAACGGCTGGCCTCGACTACATCCCTGCAAGCCATGAAGTTTCTTTCTGTTTCATGGACAAACGTATGGCCTGTGCACATTGAAACACCTTGTAACATTACAGAATGTACATAATACAGTAGGTGACAATGTACAATCTTGATGCATGCAAGCCATGCATACCATGTCTGTGTGTGTGTGTGTGTGTGTGTGTGTGTGTGTGTGTGTGTGTGTGTGTGTGTGTGTTTGCATATAGTTTGTCATTAATTCATTCAGGGATTACTTAAATTCATCCATTTCATGACCAAATTTAACCTGCTGGAGATTGATTTTGATATCTATAGGCCTTCACTGTAACACGCATTCTCCGTAGACCCCAGCCCGAGTTACCTAGCGTACATGTACTCGGACTCCAATGGATTGAGTTACCAAACAGGACTTAAAATACAGTGTATTACTGCAAGAGTGCACTAGATATTAATTGCCTTGGATTATTTGACATTGAATGGAGTTTTGCTACTTCTGTCGATTATTTATTCTGCTGGTATACAGTGGTAGAAATTGACACGCTGCACTGATAATTGTTACACTTAAATGTGTAGTGCTGGTATACACGGCACAGGGTCTTCCATCCTAAAACAGTTTTCACAATTATCCATCCGAGACAAAACTGTCACAAATCTAGAAGCAAGTCCTAGGCAAAATGTACCCAAGCTCCTTCAAGATGGTGTTCTTGAGTCAATGTGCACACTATTTTTGCTCCAATTTGAACAAAAATACAGAGATCAGAACTTGAGATTCATACAATAATTTAATAAATAATCATTTACTCCAAACCGGGGGGTGGGGGTGGGGGGGAGGGGGGATGGTCAACCTATGATTGCCTATGATTGCAGTGAAATTTCCTGTCAAAATTCATTAAAAAAAATGAAAAAAAAGTATGACAAGTTAAAGGGGCCCTGGGGGCTCTGAATCCACCACTGGAATCTTATAAAAATTGTCCGGATTCAGTTCTGGCTGTAGCTTTCACCTGGCTGGCAAAAACTGCCTCCCTAGAGCAGGACTACACACTAACTTTTTTGTGTGACTTGCCCCTAGGCTAGGGCAAGTAAAATTATCACTTTAAGAGTTTAGTTGCCCAAAAGAAAAAATTACTTGCCGCAAAAAATAAAAAAATACATAACATTGAAAATCATTATTTCTTCACTAAGTTTGACCACTAAGGCCATTTTATGGCATTGGAAGTTTATTTTAATTCTAGGGGATACAGAAAGTGTGATTTATGAAATTAAAGAATCATTCTACAACAACTCTATATGCACAAGCCATCAATCATGACACATGAAATCAGACAGTCAGACTGCATATTGTACACAGTGTATTTTTCAACTCAAGTATTCCAACCAATACAGAAAATAAATTGCAATTGAGATATAAAGTTAGTCTGAAACATTTTACAACTACATGTACGATGTAAGGTCATAGTAACATATATGTATTTGTTCTCACTTTTTATAAGATTCTGGACATTTTTCCTTATTTGATGTGTAAATTTTACTGCGCTAATTGGCAAGTGAATGTGCATTGAATTTGATAACTTTACTTGCCCGGAGGCATGAAATTTTACTGTGCAGCTAGGGGCAATAGCGGCAAGTGCGCTAGTGTCGAAGCCTGCTTCTATGGCCTGTTCTAGAGGTACTTGTCCAACTTCATTTGTCGTGGGTTTCTGAATTGTTATCAACGAGTGACGGTGATTACAGGAATCAGGCCTGGCTTAGTCAATGCATCACGTGATACAACGTCAATAATTTAGTCAGAATTAGTTGGTCTTGTTTTGCATCACAAGCAATAAATTTTGACCTCGAGAACATATTTCAATATGGAAATTTTGGAATCTGTCAGTGTAAATATTATAACTGTTGTCAATGACTCGGAGTCGCAACTGCCACAGACTTGCCATAAAGGCAGTGGCCGGGATCTCACTGCATGCCCGACAGAAGATTTGAGTATGTTCCAGGAGTTTAGAAAATGTTCTTGCTATCTAAGGAAAATGCAGGTCTATCATTCATTGAGGACTCTCGACTCATTATTGTTGTTTTCTGTGCAATTAATACTGCTAAGCCAAAACTGTAACAAGACTCTACAGTACTGCGCATAACATGCCTTATTAGGTTTCTATTGGGCTCTTGGCTGGCAGGGTCGTGGATGGGGGGGGGGTGGGTAACGAGGATGGGTGCAATGATACATGTATGTAGCTCTGTTCATAGCTATACGAAAATGAATACTTAGTTAAAACTAAGTAGTTTTTTAAGAAAGGAAAGGGACATTGGTCCAATTTCAAAGATCCTTCCATCCATACTAGATTTATTGGCGAGAGGGTGGCGTAGTCCGGGGGGGGGGGGGGGCACTTAGTAAAATGTGCGGATAAACTTTATGTACCGGGTGGTTGAGTACGCCGCCATTTTCAGCCAAATTCCGGTTCCCAGAGCGATCGACAGATTTGCAGAAGGCAGCAGAAAATTGTGATTTTTTCAGTTTGCGCAGAGACCCCAAATTTGCCGTTTCGCTTCAGATTTTTTGTTCAAGCGGCGCGGCCGGGCCAGAGCATTGCCTTTTCAGAAATTCGCCGTTTTGTAGTTCCAGAGCATAGCATTTTGAGGTTTTCTGAAGCCTTAACTCCAGTCCCGGAGACCCCCATTTTTCGCTCAAGCCCGTTCCAGAGCCCCCAATTTTCGACTTCGGTGCGTCACATAGGTATCACATCGTAAGTCAAGTGCCCCCCCGGGGGGGGGGGGGGGTAGTGTCTGATGGCTTTCAGTATATAGGCAAGATAAATCTCATTTCCCTTTTTTGCTCCAAATTTGTGCTGGAATCTATAAAGCCATTAGAATCTGGGAAAGTTTAGCAGACTACCTGTAATTCTGTCATTTTATCACTCATGCAATTGGCTGTAGTTAATGCATGCATAGAGATGTGACCCTGATGGCTATTAATACTTTTGGGGCATTATATGTAGTTAATTGCATCACTGGCTTCAGTAAAAAGACTGGTATTCATGGTTTCGTGGAAAGGGGGGGTGGGAAGATAGGTCCCTTGTCAATAGATTTGGGGAGGCCAATGTAGGGAGAATTTTATTAGAACTTTAGGTTGACAGCTTAAACTGATCAGGAAGCCCCAAGAGAGTTTGATAAACTTACAGTTTACTGCAGTCAGGCACAAGATTTCTTTTGGTTAAATCACAGATACACACTACATGTTGTAAGCCCAGTAATGAAAACTTCCAAACTTATTATTTTGATTGATAAAGACAATATATTTTGGTTGCCATGGTTTTCCATTACAAAATTTCCATGAAATATTCAGTGGAGTAGATCAAACTTTATTCATCTACTTACTGTTGACAATTGTTCTGTTGTTCACTTGGCTTTTGTGGATGAAACAGTGTGTAGTTCAAGCTATTCAAGCTAATTAAGGTGTAAATATTGTTCATAATGAATGGACATTCAGTTGGAAAAGACCTGTCTGGTCCAAAAATGACCACACCTTTCTTTTTGAAGAATCAAAATTCTAATGTTTAACATTCAGTTTTGTTTTTCTTACCATTTTCTCTTCTAGACTTTTTAATGATTGAACGTTGAAGTGATTGCAACGTGGAGCTCTGAAACCGTTTAAATCCAGGATTGTTGTCGACTGCATCGTGTTGACCGGCTGTAATCTGTGAGGTCAATCAAAATGGCTGATGAACCTCCCGATGTCACTTACTCTAAAAAAGACGGAACAGATACTGTGGAGATAAATGGACCACAGTCATCAGGTAATTCATCCGTTGGAGGCTAAGTGCAAGTTAACTCATATTGGGGTCTATGAAAAATGCGTGTTATAGTTAAATCAAATCATCTTCAACAGGTTAACACTTTATTTTACAGCATACTAGTGTGATCTGATGAACTGGATCCTTGCTTACAATTATACATTTTTAAAATGTAGTAAAAACATAGTGTACCACTGCATGTTCACTCTCTGGATGTTATAAGTTATAACTTCATTTGATGGACTCTTTTGGACATATTTAAAAAGTTATTTGAAAATGTCCTTAGAACATGAAAGACGCATGTAGAACCTCTTAAATTTAATCTGAACCTAAATGTAACACATTTACGTCTCAGAAACATTTTTTTTGGGGGGGGGGCATTTTGGAAAGATTTTGCAGATGATTCAGACACATACCGTACATATTCAAAAAGTTTTATTCAGACATTTTAAAAATGTTTTAAATACATTTCAGTAGGATGTTAATAGTGTTGCACGACTTCAGCATTTTAGAGAGTTGACTAGTCGCCCACCAATAGTCGCGACTCTGACTATTAGTCGACTATCAGTGTTCAACGTCTTAGTGCGTTGAAGATTGGTGGTGTGGGGTGCATGGGTGTCGCAGTCGGAGTCGCAGTGAGTGCAACGTATACGGCAAAACAATATGATAGCATTGCACGATTATAGGCTGATCCAAGTACATTTTGGCAGTTCTATTTGATGATAGATTATGGCCGATTCACAATGAAAAACGTATTAAGGAAAATACTAAAGAGTCAAAAGATCAAGCAGCTGTACACATACAAAATGCCATCATTTGCCATGACACAATGATTGGTAGTTCTGTTGTTGATTTATTCTATATTTTTACGTTGTTATGGATGAGTTTTTTAATAGGAATTAGGTCATGTGATAAAAGTCTAGCTTCTTGCGTTCGATAGTGGGTCGTCGGGATCTAAACGTGTAGGGCAGTCGTGACTAGATGTTTTTGGACTCTAGT
The DNA here is from genome assembly GCA_001188425.1 of Eucidaris tribuloides. Taxonomy (NCBI): domain Eukaryota; kingdom Metazoa; phylum Echinodermata; class Echinoidea; order Cidaroida; family Cidaridae; genus Eucidaris; species Eucidaris tribuloides. The sequence continues at coordinate 2,389 of JZLH01S0606796.1, read as the reverse complement.
GTGCAACCACTAGTGTAGAGCGCATAATGGTCTTTCTTGAAACAGAAATGTTTTCTGGACGATTTCGTGTTGTGCCATGAGCATGTATGTGTATATTTAAGTTTGCGGCAGATTTACCACATGAATTTATAATCCTTTCTCATGTTTAACCCTTGGTGGTTTGACTTTTGGATGTAATGCATTTTCATAATCGGCGCTGATCGAGATAGCTCATTTTTAGTTCATACGGGTATTAAAGTCTAACATTATTCATCATAAGACAGATTTAAATTATCTTTGTTGTGCTATGATTTGTGTGTAGTGGTAGGCTTTATGACTGACTTTCCGCATGTGTTAAGTATAATTATAATTTCACGTTTGTACAGGTGTATTTTGTTATGTATCGAGTGTGTTTGACAGCATGTATGATGTACTACAATATACATGTACAGGTATGTATATAAATCATTTTTGTGTGTGTCCATACAGTAGCTGTTATGTTTTATTTCTTGATTCATAACATTTTGATAAATAATGTGTTATTAATTCATTTTTGGATTTACATTTGTTTGAGATAGTTATAGATGATTTCCTAAGTTTTTTTCGTAGTTTTGTTTGTAGCTGAACGGTACTAGTCCGGAATCATTTAGTATATGGATGCATTTCATAACATCAGAAACATGTAAATTAAGTTTGTTGATTATTCGTTCAGATTGAATTCTATTGTGCAAAGAGAGATAAATTATGATATTCTATGTTATATTTCTGTTGTATAATGTAAAGTACTAGTGAAATCTCAGATAAGTGCTTTGTTATTCTAATTAAAAATGTCAGTGGCTGCATCGGTCGTGGGATTCGTGACATTTACTTTTCGATATTTAAGGCATCAGTAGAGTTGTGATAATATATGGATGTCATATTCATCTGGATTTATAATGGGAGCTAGTCATATTGATTGTAAGGGTGAAGCACTTGAATAGTTTATCTGTCTTTGGCTCAAGGTCAGATCACGGTTCCTAAATTGTCAGTTAGACGTATGCAGAGGAACAGTTATTAAGACCACATACAACTAGCACATGTTACGGCGACTAAAAGGAGAGGGTGGGTAGGAGGCTATGAGGATTTGGATAGTCTCTCTTGAGCAGGTTGACAACTCAAATGATCACTATGCATGACAGGAAAAACAAATTAGTTGCTCGTAGGTAAGCTATCTACTGTGTATACTGCGCTGTCAATGTATATATTTCGTCAGTGTATGCATTTAGAGGTAATTGGGGATTTATATGTATTTTGGCACTATGTGTATCTGAGGAAGTAATAAAGGTCTGCCCAATGCGCGTGACATGTGTACTAATTTTGGATGGTCGAGTGTGAAGTTCGACTTCCAAGCTCGCAGGTGTAAAGATGCTATTAGGATTTTATGAAATTTACTGATGTGATATGATTACAAGATTGAATAAGAATAAATAAATAAGATCTCTTTTCATAAGTTATAAATTTAGCAGTGCGCACAGTTATAATATTTAATTACAGTCAGTGTAGTCTTTCTTTTGCGTTCGCTATAGGTTTTTCCTGATTGGAAGTTAAAAAAACAACCCCATGAAGGGCGCCCATGAGAGCCAAGGTTGAGGGAAGTGTAAAGATGTGGCATAACAAGTTATATCAACATATGTTAATGTGCTTTTAATCAGCGAAGAAATTCCTCCGCACGCCACCCTATCCAGATAAGCGCTTTTGCTGACTTTTTGGGATGATGTTGGATCAGACCGTGAATAAATGGGGCGAACATATTTTTTTTTGCCCTCAAATGTTTTTTGGCAATCAATTCCCGCTACATCTCGACATTGCACAATGTCCACGAAACACTGATACAATTTTAGCTGATTAATTTGCCAGGGTGCCTGTGAAAACATTGGTTTGGACCAAAAATGTTCCCGACAGATTTTACTGCTCGCTGCAGTAGCTCACTTACACTGGTAAGGTACAATGAGGTGAGCATCTACCAGAGAATGTACATGTACTTGTATTTTGTTAGAAGATTCTTGTCTTGATTTGTGTTATTTGAGGAGAACAATATGAATTAGCAATTACTAATTGTTAGTTGGGTGAAGAATTAACCTAAGGCTTGCCAAATTTTAACGTGTCGAGTGGAATTGTTTAAAAGGAATAAATGTTTGAGCAATTTTACTGCAGAATTTTTGCAATGAGAAATGTTCAATTTCATATTTCTCTGTAAACTAACAGACTGGGTTGCCCCACCTCTCGACGCTCTAAGGAGTTTTTGATAACTTGTAGTTAAACTAGGTTCAGTATCAGGATCGGGAAAATTATTTTATTTTTTTCCCATAGTCAGGGTGTTCAGGGAATTGGTTAAGATGCTATAGGGAACAAGTAGAGAATTTGATTAGAC
>JZLH01S0606790.1:8087-38338 GCA_001188425.1 Eucidaris tribuloides | reverse complement strand
TGCTTAGGGGACTGCTAGCAAGCGACAGGTTAGTCAGGGGTGGCCCGGGCGCCCGGGCTGCAACAGGGTGGTGGGGAAGGGGTCTGCTTTAGGGACTATAGCAAGGACACGGTAAAGGTCGAGCGGTGCAACAGGTGTGGCTCGGAGAGGGGGTGATTGCCAATCCCTCCCCCCCCCCCCACACTTGTGATTGGGGAAAGGGTTTCTTAGGGGTGTTGCCTCCCTCTCCCTCGAATGAGCCTGAATTCGGAACACATCCACAAAAAACTTTCAGCGTAGTTGTGGTGGGCCGGGCGGAAGGGTGCTTAGGACTTCGTAGCAAGGACAGGTAAATCAGGGGCGGTGCACCAGGGGTCAGGGACTGCTTAGGGGGTGGTTGCCTCACCCCCTCCCCTCCCCGGCTCATACACCACTGAAATCATGTTTTTCTTTTCATGAAATTTTGGCTTGGTGGCCGCCACCTGTGAGTGATCATTATGCACAGATTCGGTTGGCCGAATGTTCAAATTTCGTGTTGCCCCCAGCGTGCCCCACAAATTTAATTGAAGGAAGCCTAAAAAGGGGGGGGGGGTGGTCATTCGATTAAAATCATTGCATTTTTTTGTCAAATAGGCGCAAGAGGGTGTTGTACGTTGGTTTTTTAAAGATCATAGTAACTACGAAAAACGCTAAATGGTTGATTTTTTCTTTAGCAATAATGAGGGCAATACGAGAGGATACAACGGAATTAACGGGCTTGGACGGGGTATGGGCCGGATTTGGCGACTAATATTGGATGGCGAGGATATGGGGATCCCCCCTCCCCAAACAAAAAAAAAATGAGTGAATCGAGCGTGCGTGGTGCAGCTTCATCCTGGCCGAAGCGCCGCCCGATGAAGCTAGTTATCTTGATAAAGTCAAACATCATTATAAACCCAGTAGAATTTAAACATTACCTTTGTCTGCTCTGGCTAATAGAAGGCCATGGGCTTCGACCACACTCAATTGTTTGAAGGAGACCGTCTTGTCAAAGATCATACGTGGACTCAGGCCCTCTGGCAAGGACATGAAAATGAAGCAAATTAGATATTTCCTTTTTATTTCTCCACTTTAACATTTCTGCAATGAGGTAAAATATAAATCGGAATCAGTAACCCATTTCTCATAAGTAGAATCTAATGTCACTTTTGTAACTGTGCATAATTTTGTCTGTTGGTGGTCTGTAATGGCTAGAGATACGTTTCTACGACATCTGACACAACTGCCCGATTCACCCATTTATCCAAATATAATATGAAATAATATTACTGTATTCTTATTTAGAGTACAAAAGACAATCGAAAATCTTGTTAAACTCCCCAAGTTCATGTTATATCTACTAAACCCCATAGACTACAGATAGCGGTCACAAATTCACATATTTTTGTGTACAAATAACGCCATGCTGGAATATCCATGAGCATATATTTTATATATCAATGTTTCAAAATGATTTGTATATTCTCTTTATAAGCCGTTGTCTAGGAGATGCAAATCATCTGTGTGTGCTTTCGAGCGGCATCATATCGATTTTCATTTATTTAAGAGCCCCAATTAAGAAGAAACTAATGAAATTTTTCACATCGCGTAATTACTTTAAAGACACAGGCTATTATTGTGGAGCTTCAAATAAAAAAAAGTCCAACTTTGCTCTCTGGGCAACAAAGTCGTGTTTGATTGGACAAATAAACACCCTAAAATACAAAAGTTTGGAAATTTATGCTGCCACTGGCAAGATATGAATGAATAAACAATTAAGTGTAAGTCCATGGGAGGAAATGGGCAGGTGAATCCAGTCTAGATTTTCCTTTTAAAACACTAAATAATCATTTTGAAATACACTTTTTCTGCATGGGCAACATTTGCAGACCTTATAAAAGAAACTTGAAGTATGGAGGATTATGTAGCTCACATTTTGTTGAACTCTGGTCATTGTTAGCCTGTGGCTTTAATACTGACGATGTAAAATATTATGTCTAAACCATGCAAAATGACAGCTTGTTTACCTTCAATAATGAACACTCCGGACTCTGTTCCGACGATCAGCTTATCCCCTGCAAAAACGAAAGTTTGACAATACTCAAATAATCCTTGCCGATATCCTGAGTATTGGTCTGCCATTTTGTGTTAAAATTTCGTATTTTCTCAGCAATATATAGATTGTATATCCATTAGATCATCTCACAATTTTCATAGATATTTCTCAAACGAAGTATTTCCCCCTACACTGTGACACTCTGATAAAGACTTTCTGAATATTACAGAGTCCCGAAAAAGAGCCAGTGTGAAAAGTAATATAGTGTTTGTTTGCTCTGGTTTGCCTTGTTAGAATTAGTTACATAAATAAAATGAAAAGACATTATAAATGATAAAGAAAAAACACTTTCTGATAATTACATAGTTCCGAAATAGAGCCAGTGTGAAAAGTGATAGTATTTGTTTGCACTGCTTGGTTTGCCTTGTTAGATTTAGTTACACTAATGAAATGAACAGACATTACATAAGCCTTTATTCCATATTATTGTATGCATTTATACTGAAAATTCAAAGATTTAACAGACAGAACCTCCCAAATTTATCGTATGCATGAAAATGATAATAATTTACAAGTGATTGAATTCATCTAGTTAACTCCAAATGAGGTATTATTTTCCTTACCATAAAAAGACACGTCTAGTTGCAACTAATTCATTCTTATCAGAGCTTAAAGAGGACTAAAGATGACAAAATACAATTAACTTACCCCAGGAATCTCCGCACACAATCTCAAAGAGAAAGTCATTTTGAATGCACTGTGGTTCCCAGGGCTGAAACAAAATTCAGAAAGAAGTGATGGTAAAATCATAAATGGAAATAAATATAGAGATCTGAAGAGGACTATTAGCATAATTCCGATTATTATGCCTACTTTATATGTATGTCTTTTACATTTTAATTTGTATTGCAGTGTGACTTTTTTTGACATTTTAACAATCTCACAGATGGCCACATACTGACTTACATTTTAAAATCATATTTCTTGAATAATAGCTAACCAAATTTGTTCAAACTTTTAATGATAGATTTATTACAAAATGTTCTACTAAATCCACATTTTAAAGGGAAATGACAAGATTGGAAGTAGACCCCAATATGAAAAACAGCGCTTATAGAATCAAGTATAATTATTAAAGTTTCTGCTGTGAAAATTTCATAGTTATTCATTTTCTTCTTTGTTTGTACAATTATTATCTTGTATTATTTTGTAGCTTTATATGGGATCAATTTCTGTCAGGGCCGGAAATTATTTCAATACTGGTAAATCAATGCTCGTTTCCCCTCAGGTAAAAAAAAATCAAGACAAATCCTTCCAGCCTGAATATACACTCTTTCTTATTATTTGTTACGTTGCTTTATATGGGATCAATTTCTGTCAGGGCCGGAAATTAATTAAATACTGGTAAATCAATGCTCGTTTCCCCTCAGGTAAAAAAAAAAAAAATTCAAGACAAATCCTTCCAGCCTGAATCAGAAAATGCTATGACGGTATAATTTGTTACGTTGCTTTATATGGGATCAATTTCTGTCAGGGCCGGAAATTAATTCAATACTGGTAAATTAATGCTAGTTTCCCCGCAGGTAAACAAATTCAAGACAAATCCTTCCAGCCTGAATATACAGTCTAGCCACTGTGTAATTATGTTGGCATGTTTTTCAACTAATTTGGATCTCGAGGCATGTTTACTTCTCCCTGGATGTCAGAATGTACCTCTCTTTTGAGTAGACTCGTGGTGGCAAGACTCGTTGGAGCGTCCCCCTTGACAATCGTCTTTAGCTTCAGGACCTGGGAACAAATCAACCGTGGAGAAAATAAATACTAGTATTCAGAACAAATTAAAATTTGTCCAGAAATCATATGTCATTCGGTGAAATAGAGCATGAAAACTCTTATACCCTTACGCGACACATATATGCGAAGTTACTTGGAAGAACAGAAAAAATGTTGACAATGAATATTAAATATTACCATCAATAATTGTGTATGGAAGAAATATGTACCATAAATGTGAAAAAAATCTAAATGCGCTTGAGTTAAATGCGATAACGTAAGTGATGATGGTAAATATGTCATTGCTATCGAATGAAAAAGGTTTTGCTCCAATTAGAATTTTATTCCGAAAATAAAGCATCATGCAGTACAAACAAGAGGTATATCTAAAATGACGCCGTTGTTTTCAATTCTTCTTTTGGCTTGTTACTCAGTTATTTCATTACGATACACTTCTATTTCTATTCACGTAATAATAAGTCTAAATATAATTGTACGGTACTATATTCACATGCTATTAATAGTACACTAATGAAGGCTATATATCTATAATGATACAATTAAATGGTCTGGTGTTTTCTCCTGTTTCAACTTACGTGGTCTTCATGTTAATTGCTTTGAATATAATTTAATTATTTTGTTTTGCACTAGTACACGTGTAATTGTCGAGATGTTGGATCACCACTGACTAGCGGAATCAGTATTGAATGTCAAAGAAAGGTTAAATACACACACACACACACACACACACACACACACACCACCCACACCCACCACAACCACACAACAACCACCACAACACCACACACCCACATCACACACACACACGCACGCGCGCGCGTCATATAGCAACCAGTAGTCATAACTTTCGTATCGCATTGTAAAATAATGTGAAAGGTCTGTTTGCTACTTTACATGTATAATGCTGGCATGAATAGAAGTAAGTATAATATTCCTTGTTCTAAAAACTGGTTAGATCATTTTGAAGCAGGAGCGACGCCGACGGGGTGGGGGGGGGCAGAGGGGCGACCGTCCTCCCAAAATTTTCAAAATTCAGAAAATCATGTTTTTTTAAAGTGTAATAAATGCAATTTTGCACTTTCGCCCTCGCTAAGATTTTACCCTATTTGTGATTTTGTATGTCGACCAGAATCTCCAATAACATGTAGACTAAAATTGACTACAGAACAAAACTAACAAACAAACAAACAACAAACGCACGTTCGTCTACATGTAATGTACACATACCTGTCCTATCCTTACGAACTCCGCGTGCCTTGCCTCTTCCTTTTTACTTCTCCAGCCCCAGACAGGGTCAGGTATGACGTCACTAAATGACCTTTTGTTCAGCATGTTTTGCTGCCAAATCAAGAGAGATAACAAACGATTATGAGAGTGAGACGGAGAAGAGCTTCAAATATTGCTTTCCAGAATCTAGAAATGTCGATTGTCCGTCACAAGGGCCATAACGGTAAATTTTCTCTAATTGGAAAAATATTGCCTTATTTGATATTTGCACTTAACAGATATACAGAAGGATCTAAAAATTTTACACTACTTTGATTTAATGTGAAAAGAGCCAATGGTTTTCCAGTTAGAGACCATTTAGTGTGAAGGCTCTTCTGAAGGACAACCGACGGAATATAGTGTGGTAAACATCATAACACAGACGGTTTTCTGGATTTGTAGGGACAAGAACATACATTATAGTCATCTGGATGATTTATGGAGTATGCACTTCAAGCATACCCCCTAATAATGAAACAGCAACCGAAGACACGTTCTTCGAAACGAGAAGTCTCACGTTATCATTTCACCTCTGAAACACTGAAAGAAAGCTTTCACTTTAAGATCAGCATATTGAGTCGAAAGCAAAATCAATAAACAAAGTCATTTGAAGATAAACAAAGTCATTTTGAAAATAAACAAAGTCATTTTGAAGACACTTAACACTTTCCATCACATCTTAAATTGAAAAATAAGTAAAGAAAATGACCATAAAGAACTAACAAAAATTAGAATCAAACAACGTCGTAATTTTTGCCAATCATTTAAATTACATGAATTGTGATATTACAAAACGCTCCTGACTTCTCTTTCAGTTTGTTAATGTTGTAAGGTCACATCGCGTTCAGAGCGTTATCACCTCATACAGTTTGAAATCAGGCATGGGGATGATAAAGGGTGATGTATCACAAAGACAATAAGCAAATAAATACTATTCTCCTTCTTCATTTAGGAGCAATACACCGAATCCTCATCAGTGCCTGCGGGGAAGCGAGTCAAGTGTGTGTACCTTGTTAGTTTCCGGCAGCATATCTTGTTGTAGGTTCTTGATCAGCATTTCGAGAGTCCGTTGTCGCTTGTTGGCAAAGATAGGAGTATTGAAGGCAGCTTTCTCCCCGTTGATCACTGCGAAAACAAGAGAGATAAAACAAACGGCGATGATCGATGATGTAATGAAGAACTACCACAACAGCGCGTGTGTATTAAGCTTTGAATTTCACCCCCTCCCTTTTGCGTCCCCGCCATTTCACTTGATTTTAGTACAGTACAAAATACATTTAAAACATCTTTTGACTATAGAGCAAGTGTACGTTAATGCATAACATCTGACAGTAGACAGTTGAAAATATAGTAACATATATTTCATATATAAAGAACTGATTTTGCTCACAACCATTTGAATGCCTTGGTCAATTTTCTCACAATTGTAAACTAGACAATGTTAATATTCCTATTTCTCTTCAACCCTGCATGGTTGCATGGTTGTGAAGGATAAGAAAGGAATAATATTTAGATTAGGATGCATATGGCCGAATCAGCAGCAGCCCCTCTTTTGTCGGCCTAAAATGGGGGAGGGAAATGAGCCAAAACAGGTAGTTTCTTTGATGATTGTCAACTCAAAACTCTTGAACGCACCGAAAGACGCCCTCCCTATTGTGCTTGTCAGCAAGCAAATGCTTGTGCGTGCTCGCCTTAGATCGGCCCGTGATAGTGCTTGTTTACTTTGCGCAGGATGATATCACATGTGCATTTGTTTTGCTATAAATTATTGTGGCAAGCAGCAGGATAAACTGGTGTTAAAGACATGATTTTTAGAGACGAACAATACATCATGGTTATTAGAAAAGCAATCAAACTATTTATCATTCCATCATGTGTTTCTTGATTTACATAATTACAAAAAAGATGTACAACTTATTCTCAAAAATACAATGCCGGGTGATGTGGCTTACATGAGTTCCCCAACTTATCAAATAATAACCCTCCAAAATAAGTAACAAACAGACTTTCGGATTACAATAATACATAAATCATAAATTTGGTCAAATGCAAGTGTGACTCCAAGTCTATTCCACTCTATGTTTTGCGTGACCATTGCCTGTAAATTAATTCCTCAAATAACACCACCAGATATTAGAATCATTCCCTGGAGAAACGTCTGTATGCATTTTACATTAATTTTCCATTTCTCTCTTTAGATTTTGTGTGGTTGCAAACACTGTATACATTTTCATTTGACTCTATCGAGAAACATAATACCGTTGATAGCTGCAGTTTGTCGCGGTTTCTTCACGCTGTGATACTGTCGCCACATATATCCATGTTTCATTGGAAACATTCATTAAACTGCAACTACGCATTTGGACGGTGAAGCATGTCAGATGTATTGTGAATTTTAAGTTTACAAGGAAGAACCCTGTTAGAATTCTGTTTTACTGCATATCCCTCTTTTCATAGACTATTTCTCGTTCAGTTTCTTTTAGTTACTGTGGCCTAATCTTATCACTTATTACATTCACTTCAGGATGAAATCAAAGCTACCGTCCCTACACCTTACTTGATTTTTGAGTTCCATGCTCTTAAACAATTTTGTTTAGAGCCAAAATGGCGATATTGAAACGTGCTTACATTTGACAAGCAGGAAATCTCTGAATTGCTGATGGTCTTCAAATACGGCGGGTGTAGGCAATGGCGGACCGAATAAAGGCACTGATTCTTCCGAATACACTCGTAACCTGAAAGATAAATAGAGGTTTATTGAAACTTAGACTTAAGTAGTAAGATCGAAATTATCACCATCGTAATTAATAATTATCATCATTATCATTAAAGTCACAATTACCATCACAATTACCATCACTATCAGCGTCAGCTTCAACATGAGCTCCAGCATCAACATAAGCATCAGTATCAGCATCAGCGTAAGGCATCAAATCACAATCACCATGAGCATCAAAACCACACAAGTATTAGCATCAACATTAGATCAGCATCAGGTCAACATCAGCATCAAATCAGCAACACAACAGCATCAGCATATGTATGTGTATCAGTATCACATCAGCATCAGCATCAGCATCAGCATCACATCACATCAGTATCACATCACATCACATCACATCACATCACATCACATCACATCACATCAGCATAAGCGTCAGCATCACATCATCAAATCAGCAACAGCATCAGCATTACATCAGCATTTCATCAACATCAGCATCAAATCAGCATCAATATTGGTTTCAGTATCAGTATCAGCATCACATCGGCATCAGCATCAGCATCAGCATCAGCATCAGCATCACAATTACCACCACCACTAACATCCCTTTCACTATCATCACCATTACCACCACCACCACCACCACCACCACCACCACCATCACCATCACCATCACCATCACCATCACCATCACCATCACCATCACCATCACCATCACCATCACCATCACCATCACCATCACCATCACCATCATCATCACCATCACCATCACCATCACCATCACCATCATCATCATCATCACCATCACCATCACCATCGCCATCACCACCATCACCATCACATTAGCATGAGCATCAGCATGAGCATCAGCATCACATCAGCATCACCTTCACTTTCACCATCACTATCATCATCGACATCAACAGTAACAATGACATCAATTAATTTAGTTAACACCTCTCAAAATCAATCACTGAAACTTATCAGATACATGTAGCTCAAATGATAACATTGTGTGCCAATATTTCTTACCTGTATGTATGATCATTTTTGTTGTACATTACCAGCGCAAATATGTCTGTTTCTTGGAGTAAAGGACATAATGATAAAAATTTGAGTAAACATCATTCCTTAACGGTCCACAGCCAAGAACACAACTGAACCACAGAAAGTATTGCCTTTCAAATGTACTCGCCGCTAACTAGTCTTCTAGAACATTGACGCATATTCATGAATTACCCATTTATAGAACAGCAAGATCAATATGCAAATTACATCACAAACCAAAGGTGTTAACCTTTCACCGTGACGGAAATTTGTGCCTTATCTTTATTATGGGAGTCGAAGAGGACAGTGCAGGCGCGGTTCTAGACCGAAAAAGTCGCTCAGCACTTTTTTACCCTTCGAAAATTTTTTGGGGGCTTGGGCAATTTTTTTTTTTTTTTTTTTTTGGGGGGGGGGGGGGCCTTAACCCCCCAAAGCCCCCGTAGAACCGCGCCTGGGACAGTGTCTCATTCTGTGTCAACTATCAACTTTTCAACAATATCCTTTACACAAACCACTGCTTTTCGCCACAACACTACATCAAAACAAACAAATATAACAACAACCATATTGTCATTATTATTACTATTACTGATACTACAACAATAACTACCACTACGTCTACTACTACTACAAATACTACAACTAGTACCACTACCACTTGTACTACTTCTACTCTTACTATTAACACTACTACTACTACTACTACTACTACTACTACTACTCTGATTACTAATAGTACCATCACCACTGCTACTCTACTACTACTGCTACTACAAAATAGAAGGAGAAGGAAGAAAAAAGAATAGAGGAGGAGAAGAAGAAGAAGAAGAAGAAGAAGAAGAAGAAGAAGAAGAAGAAGAAGAAGAAGAAGAAGAAGAAGACAAAGAAGAAGAGGGAAGAGAAGAGGAAGAGGAGAAGGAGGAGGAGGATAAGAAGTAAAAGAAGGAGTAGAAAAGCAGAAGAAGAAATGGACAAAAAATGAATATGAATGAAACATATACGGCAAACCACAGAAAAGAATCCTTTAAGCGCTTTTCCACATCAGCAACACAAAACTGGCATTCCCAATACTGCCGATAAATAATGACTGCATGAGCACTGTATTTACAGCGTGATATTGTTAAGGATACGCGTAAAATGTGATTTGATCATGGAAGGCTTGAAGAGAACTTCATCATCTGGTTTTTCCGTGTCCATGAAGACGATTGTCACAATGTCATTGCCAACATGTCTCTTTCTCTCAACCTGAACCGAGATGAAGAAGAGGGAAAGAAGTTTTTATAAAACCACGTCATTAGTGTTCTTCATAAATTTTTCCACAGTAACCTTAAAGTCCAAGTATAGTTTTGCCACAAGTTCTTAGGTGATTATGTTCTGCTTTATATCAGTGTACTTACACAATGTCAAGATTCAGATATGCCAAAAATACACTTTTTACCGGATCTTGATAGAACATGCGTTCAAGAAGACAATGATATTTTAATTCTCTCTCGACTGGATCAAAACTTACTTCATTTGAAATATTCAACTATATGTCTATTTATTTTTTCTGGCATTTTTCTTGGAATTAAATCTTACAACAACTCGAAAATATAACAAATATACTCTGTGTCACCAAATCCTTTAAATCAGCTGTCACAAATAACTAATTCTCTCTCGTCAACCATGATAACCCTAATTCCAACAGCAGGAAATTGGGTTGATCTACTATAAGGTAAAATGATAAGGTACAAGGAGACAAATGTAGGTAAAAGAATACAAAACCCTTAAAATGACTCTGAAAGGACGGAATATAAAATCATATAAAGATATCATTGACATTTTGAAGAAAATCGAGAATATGTAAAAGAAAGTGAGTGTGTTTTTAAGTTTTGAAGATCATACCAGACAAACACATTTGACCACAGAATTCTTGGGACAGCTCTTTTTCTCAACTTTTTTTTATACTCGGCAGTCAAAGTACTCGGCAGTAATTGGTACTGGAAAAAAAAGTACTTGACTGCAACACTGTAATTCTATTAGAACAAAAACAACAATTAATGCACACAAAGACGTCAGAACTATGTAACTATCAACTGGTGTAGGGTGAATTTTGCATTACCTGTTGGCGGTTATCTTTGGAATAAGGCAGTAAAGTTGAAACGTGGAACATGATTTCGTGACCTTCGTACATCGTATACACCGACTCCAGCCCCGTTGTGTTGTCTAATACAGGTAAAAACATACAAAAATGCAAGACACGTGACAAAAATTCCTGAAAAGAGTAATATCATCATGTACAATCAAACGTTTATAACTGCATGAAACTACAATTATTCTGCTAGTACTAGTTCAACTACTGCTTTTAGTACTTTTTTCAATACCATTGTTTTGTATATCACTACTACTACTTATAAATATAGTCATAATGATAATGATGATAATAACAATGATACTACTACCACTACTACTACTACTACTACTACTACTACTACTACTACTACTACCACCACTACTACTACTTCTACTACTACTTCTATTACTACTACTAGTACTACTACTACATGTACTACTACTACTACTACTACTTCTACAACTACTACTACTAATGACAAAAAATGACACTAATGATAGTTAAGAACACATTAAAAATAGCAATGTTTTGACATCTTACTTCAGACAAGAACGGAGCACAGACCATATCTCCAGTTTGCAAAGGAGTGTGTGGTGTGTGTGTGTGTGTGTGTGTGTGTGTGTGTGTGTTTGACTGTAGGTACAAAGTATGTATGCTGCAGTATGCCACGTAATGTTGATGTCAACAATGATGTTAGGGTGTCAAGGCCACTAGAAAAGATGATATCGGATAAAAAGTTGATATAATTCTATACTTCGTGATCTCCTGGGACTTAGACATCCCTGGCTACTGAGAATGCACAATCAAGTCTTGATCGTGATAAGTAGACACCGCTTAGTGTGGTGATAAAATCATGGATCTTCAAGCTTCTTCTCACTCCGTGAGCACTTAAAAGAGGATAAAACATAAACTGACTGATCGATAGTAATTATAGCCATAAATATTGGCGATGTGGTATTCGATAACTCTACCGTACAGCCCACAACGATATCGCGTAACATTAGCGTGCAATTTTTATGGTGTGTGCACGCGCTTCATCGTTACGGCGCGAGGTATCAGATGTCACACTTCAGAGAGTTCAAAATGGGAAGAGAATGCACTTTTTGACTATTCTTTCGATGAGGATAATTAATAATAGGCTTGGTAACTGGTAGAGGTTCCATACTTGTATTTCGAAAATGTTAAAAGAACCGGCGATGCGTAATAAAGATATCTGGAATTGATGCGAAGCAATTTAGAATTGTGTAAATCATGCAAATTCTACGTTAAAAAATGATCATACAGAATCCTTGGAATTTTGTTTTCTACATTGTGTGCCCTCAAGGTTTTTGTTGACAGAAATTTTCAGTTCAGGAGACAAAAAGACCCCATATTTCATTGCACATACATGTATTTGATAATGGCGTAGGCGGTTTCAATTACCAATTTTAATGGATGCTATTATTTATATTTTCACGTTTTAAAATTTAGGTCAAAGCCTAAATGGGAATTAGAAAGGGTATTCACCGAGTTACGGTTCAGCAAATCCCTATATATACAGGTGATTTTTTAGAATATAAAATTTAAATGAAGTGATTATCCAAGGTTTTGTTGGTTTTCTGAACGTAAACAACGAAGAATTTTCCTGACAGCAGTGACGTCTTATTGAGAAAGAGAATAAATGAAGTATATAGTAAACACGCCATGCCATTTCTTCGTTATAAGTCGTGTTATCTCGACCGCGCATTTCGGAAATAACAGTGTGAATTGGGGATGGGGGTCGGAGAAGCGTAATACTCGACCCACCTTCAATAATGTACTAGGGGTACGAGTATACCTGAAGCTCTATAAGTCAATGTTTGGGACTGTACCCGTATACTTACAATGCACAACTTTCCGATTGTGCAGTTATACAATTCAGCGTTATCTTCGATTCGGCAGCTCGAACGGTACACTGCCCTATAACACACTCACAAGTTTGTATTCTTTTTACTTTAAACATCAATCTTTAAAGCATTATTGCTTGATGTTTTGGTTGATGAATTACATATTTTTGTGTATCTATTGGTACTATGATGTATTTCAATGCCAGCGAAGGGCGATTTTCTGCCCCCTTTTTCTTTTTTTTTTGGGTGGGGGGGGGGGGGGTCACCGAATGAATAGGATTAAAAATGAATTAATAAAGTAGTGGTATAGGTCCATAGCTACATGAGAATGAGCGAAAGGAAGGTCAAGCAAAAAAATCGCAATCAAAATTGATAAGCGTGTATCCGAGACCAAGGCAAAAAGGTGATCTCATTTTACGTGAGAAGTGAAATATGCAACTCGTTTTTAAATATCTTTCTGGAGAGTATAAATGAGGAGAAGGGGCGAGCGTATCTAAGCCTTTGTGGACCCGCAACATACATAACATCGCTTGGTTTGGGGTAATGATATTACTTTACCGGGGTACACGCCTACATTGCAGAGAACAAACACCAAAAGGAGCTTTTCTCACCTGTTGCTCCGTGCCAACATGTCAATATTCTGTGCTAAAAACAACAATGCACTTTTACCGCAGCGGGACGGGGATATGTTGGCTTTGCCGTGAGGACATGTCAGGCTACATTAGGTGCCTGCCCGAGGGAGGAAAACATTCTCCTGATTCTGTCACATGGTGCATAAACGACACTTTAATGACATAAATGAAATCCCCTACCCATGAATGTACTGCCCGAAATGCCATGCTCGTTGTACCGTAGTATTCAAAACAACCTGACAAGTATAGCGTTTGCCTTCCTTAATTATTCAGGAAGAATTCAAGGAGGACACAGCCCATGTTATTATGCTGAGGAAAAAAGGGGGATTTCAGACTGCCCGCAGGACAACTGCACTATAATATTCGTGGCAGAGTAGTGCAGAAATGCTAATTTTAGGCATAACGTTGAAAACATTCAGGTGTTTGTCAATTGTGTTAAAAATATCAAAGTTGGAATACTAGTTCGTTGATTTTTTTTTGACCATTCATGACTTTGTCTTCATGAACAGTACAGGTTATAAAGACCAACGCTACTTCCAGTTCATCTGTTTTCCATCCTCTTCCTTCTCTCCCTCCTCCCACCACAAATACGTCTACTACTACTACTACTACTACTACTACTACTACTACTACTACTACTACTACTACTACTACAACAACAACAACAACTACTACTGTTACTCTATTAAAGAAGAAGAAGATAAAAAAATATAAAGTGGCCTCCATCGCCGCTTATACGGTTATGCTTTCTATATTCTGTCGCGCATGCAAAAAAAAAAGTGTAAGGGGGGGGGGCAAAAAAGAAAGCTCTTTCTACGGGCCAAATCCGCCTTTGAATACCCATATTGGTTCTTAGATGTTTCAATCAACTTCGTTAAAGAATCTTGACCTTGAAATGTTTATATTAACCTGCAATGCCTGCCTCATATTACATCAACGTAAAGTAAAAGGGTTTTTTTTTACGACCCTTCAATAAATTTGTTTTGAAATAATCAGTGCATCTCACTAACAGCGATTTCAATCTTCGACAAATTGATACACAAGGCCAATTGGGTATACTTTTTCTGCCTACGGATTTCTGTGTGCATAAAAGCCCGATATTGATCGCTTTCACCAACTGACATTATACTAAAACATAACTTTATGCAATTTTTGGCTACATAACCGTCCCCTGGTGATATTGTTTTCTTCAGAGCAATTGTTTTGACGAAATGTCCCCATCCACTCAAACCATGTTCGCATACTCATGACAGATATATGTTTGTAGATCAAAGACCGATATTCTCAGGGTTCGACTTTAAAAAAAAGAAAGAAGATGTGCTTCAGGAAAAAATGCAAATGCCATTTTCATAAAATCCCAGGTTTTGTTTTCTGATCAATTTGCTAATTGGACCCAGAGGCGAGAACAAGAAGTGACATGTTTTTCTCGCCGTCTGCTCATTGAATCTTGTTTTGTATGCCATTAAATAACTGTCCCTCCAATCCAAAATAACAAAACATTCATCGAGATAATGATATGTAATTAAAAGCTGTATGCCATCTGCCAAACTGAATTTGTCAAGACGGTGTGTTTGTGTGACAACCCATTTTTGCCTACGTCAACCTATATAACTAAATGATTCTTTATTGCTTTGAAATGCATTTGAAAACAGTCTTCTTAACTTGCATAGATAACGAAACAAATATTCACATTGGATGAAATCAGATAGTAGAGAATTGATATCTTAACCATAGTTGATTTGATATCATGGAGATCAACCGTTACTGAAATATTGCCAGAAATGTTTTTATTTCAGGGTGTGATTAAATATGCGGAATTGCAATGTGACCTATGTATTTATCGATAGTAGCTGTATAAGCCTATCAACGTCAAATATGAATTTCACTCTGATCAACAAATCTTTCTATTTTTCCCCTCAACTACATTTTATTTTCTATTTAAATTGTAAACATCATGTCCATGAGTAATAGGTATTCCGGTTATCAAACAAAAGAAACAAAACAATTGCTAGATCATTCATGAGATCTTTTTGGCGATGTACGGGTAAAAAACCCTGCAATATATATTATGTATTCATTTCATAATGTCTACAGATATGTAAAGAAGAGAACGTAGTCTTCGGTTTCAAGCCACGGAGATCCTTGTATATCATTGTCTAAATTAAATGATTAACTTTAGCTGAATAGACCAATTTCACAATGTATGCCAATTGTATGCCCATCTTTCCGACAAAGGCTACTCTTGACAACAAGTAGACTTGTCGAAAATCTGGGTTTTTATGACAGATAATAAATTAATTTGAATCTTGAATTGTAATCATTTGAAAATGCTGTTACAAGCTCACGTATTTCACAGGTGAAAATATATATGAGATGTTATTAACTCACTTTTGGCATCGAGACCACCGCTGAATTTGTCCCACCCCTTCAGCGGAATGCGCTCACCCAATAGGTTGGTAAGATCGTTGAACTCCTCGCTACCATGTTCTGAATAAAGTATGTAAACGAAAACAAGATCGTGAAGGAAAACTAATATATATGGCACGAATATAACCTGGTACTTATTGATCGAAAGAGCATTCGTAAACGTTAATGCCTAGTAATTATGTGTTTTGATTTTTAATATTGAGCCGATCAAATCCATAGTTTGGTATAAAGTACTAACTACACTTCAGAATTACAGAATTACAATTTATATCCAGATATCCAGGGCCCCAGATTACACATTACACCACGGAATCAGATCTTTTGAAAAGTTCCAGTAAGAGATGTTACACAAACTACCTCGTTCAGTTAGTTGAATATATTAATGGAAACCGAAAACAATCAAGATTGTTTTCAGTCGAATAAGAAACACAAACGTTTACTACATTAAGATATCTAACTGGGTATAATAAAAGACTTAAGTGAATATGTATGCAATTAGCATTTTCAGTAATTTCTTGGAAAACAAAGAGTCAAATATTTCACTTAAAAAACCGAGGCACTGGCGCAGATATAACTGCAGAAAAACTGGTGTATTTACAGAAAAAACACATGGTGCTATACTAAATAGAACTAACCATATAGTTCATAGTGTTAATTTCCAACGGTATTTAAGATGAGTGTGTGAGTGTGTCGAGTTATTTTATTAGTGTTAAATAACAATATAGTGTTGGAATTCGACAATATCACGATATCAGGTTTCTTTATTAGGTAATACCCTGGTGTTAAATGCATAACAATAGTGTTTGGTATTACAGTACCCACCGTTACTGAACATTTCATCATCTGATGATTGTCCATTCTTTGCATATAGCACACCAAACTTGAAATTCACCGATCCTTCTTGTTCTTCCAAAAGTAAGAGTTCCTGCAAAATTATGGGATAAAATATGAGGTTAATCTCTATCAGATGGAGTTATAACGATAAATAAGTTTGTCATACCATTACCTCGTTCGTATCGTTTGCAATATCGTATCTCATAATGATATCATATCATATCGCAATCATCTAAATTTTATATAAATACCCTAACCCTATAATATACATTTATCATATCATATATGATATATCATATGACATACTATTTCATATCACTTCATTTCAGTAATCTATCATATTACATATCGTGTCACAATACACCACACCACACCACACCACACCACACCACACCACACCACACCACACACCACACCACACCGCACGACACCGCGTCACATCACATCACGTCCTATCCTATCCCATCGCGTCACGTCACGTCCTTTTACGTCACATCACACCACATCACATCACATCACATCGCATCGCATCACATCGCATCGCATCGCATCGCATCGCATCGCACCGCACCGCACCGCACCGCATCACATCACATCACATCACATCACATCACATCACATCACGTCACGTCACGTCACATCACGTCACGTCACGTCACGTCACATCACGTCACATCACATCACATCACAAACATCACATCACATCACAAACATCACATCACATCACATCACATCACATCACATCATAACGTCGTAACATACGGTGTTATCAATAGGCCTATGTTCATTCTTCTTATGTTGATCATGATCTTGCTTCATTAATCATAACAGGAGTATGTTACACTATTCCTTGATCTTGGGAAATTATCTACAAAACAAAAGAAAAAAAAATAATTCACCAAATACCTTTTGAATGTCAGCTGTGTAGATTTCTTTCGGAGATTTTTCAATCTTGATATCAAATCGGCTGCAATAATAAAAACAACAATTCGAACCAAATAATTTATACAAAATATTTTTTTGCTGAATCAATAAATGCTGAGTTATTATTATTATTATTATTATTATATCAAAATTTTGCGAGCAGTTTGTGTAAGTTCTCAGCCTTTGTGCTGACACGAGTGCATGAATTAACATTTTACATGACAATGGCTCATAAAAGGTAGACAAAAAGTAAAGGTGAGAGGTTTATCGTCTTGTATCAATTTTTACAAAATGCTCACACGACGTCACACAATACCCGCTGATCATCGGACTCATATCAAGCCTACACATTAATGTGCGCAACCTCCACCCCCGGGGAGTATTCCTTAGCATAAATCGTGCATTTCGTTTCCTTTCAAATACATGAAAACACAGTGACTTTTATTCACTCCTCGTCGTATTTTAACCTGTTCGAGACTAAGTATGAGTTAACCCGTTTTGGGGGTGTATGAAAAATGCGTGTTATAGTGAAATCAAATCGTCTCCAACAGATTAAAATCGACATGGTTTTAGCGATATCAATAAGATAAAAGGCGTCCTATTCACATTCCTACCTGAGTATTCTTTTGACGGACATAGATTTGGCTGAGTTGTACGGAATGCAGATCTTTTGAGTACCCTGCATGATACCGACAGAAACAAAAAAAGTAATCAGTGGTTATAATGCACGTTCAACAGAAACTAATCGGGGAATCTCATTGCAAATTTATAGGGAAGGCCTCGGAATCGACATAGCACGTCAAAACTTGTTTTAAACGAGAAGTTTGCGTGAAAACACGACGCTAATGTGTGTACGTACTGCGTCTGCCAGGCTTAAATTGGGGTCATTGACAAAAGGTCTCCCGTTGCATTTACTGCGGAGTTGTAATCGGAGATGCGTACGCCACAAGGCCTGTTGGAATATAAGATCTGATAGCACGTCGATGCAATACTGCGAACATTTTCAGAGGAAGGGTTTGAGCGGATTTTACCCATCTTTATCTCTAGATAAGAAACGATAATTAGTAGCAGGCACATCATGGGGGATGTAGCCATGCGAGAAGAAAACTGTACGGGGACCCAGGGTCTGAATTAGTTTCCTAAGAATGGATATATGTTACTCATGAAGACTTTCGTATGAGGTTTTTCAGCCCTTTCATAAAGTAAGCGGAGCTCCTTAATGTGCATCTGGTTAATGCCATACAAATGCAGCAGAAACACACGGGGTATATGGCGCCACTGCTAGGGGTGTAACTGTAGTTAGTCTGACAGAATCGGGCCAATACGTGGACGACTTTGTTATAGATTAATTACACGACTGCAGCCGAACATTGATTCACGGATATAACATTGCTGCACTCTTATCTTTGGATAGATTCATAATCATTAATACCACTTTTGCGTACGTGGTCTACTGACACGCCATGTTCGTAGTATGAAATTACACATCTTTGCAAGCTATGTCAGCAATTTCCCCAGTCAAATCGTCTGGGTCATTTAATGAAGGAGTGCATTGTAAAATAGGATAGAAACATAATAAGGAGGAAACAGACGCAAAAAACTGTCATAACTACATCTTTATGTGTGCTATTGTAATGAAACATTCTTGTAATTATACAATTTTACACAGCTTATAAGATGTATCATTATGTTAAGCCAATAAACAACTCCAATAAACACACACTCGTAAGAAGTTTTCCGAGAACGTGTATTTCTAAACTAAAGTCCCATCCTTCATATTTATCCGGGGGGGGGGGGGGCTCACATTTGGAAAGGGTAGGAGTAGGCCTATATGGCCCAAAAATCTGAAACCATATCATTGAGAACTGAAGTGGCTTATGAACCGAGGGGCTTAGGAACTAAATGGCCCTCTCCAAATGTGAACTGGAATTTAACATGACATGGGGGGGGGGGTCTTGAGAACTGAAACCTGAAATGAATTAGATGGGGGTCTTAGTGTCTTAGGAACTCTTTTCTTTTTGGACGCATATTTTGGAAACAGAAATCCCAAACAGAATTGCAGCTTTAGTAATTGTTCAGAACCAAATCACGGTGCTTACAAACGGGATGGTCAATCATGCTTTGAAACGACGGTCTGGCAAGGGGCGAAATTGGGGTCTTAAGGGCCGCACATACCTATACATATTGCTATTGTACATGAGTGACCCCCCCCCCCTAATATGGTGCAATGATGTATCTTAGTGCAAAAAGTCCACTTCGATAACGGCGAACACTATTTCGACAAAGTGTTCTGTTCAATGTAAATCATTATGAAATTAAGAAGTGTTGTGATTCTCGGGCTCAGTCACAACAAAATTCTGAACTTTGCATACAATGCAATTAAATTATATACAACTACTACTGTAGATAAGGAAATCTAATAATCATCTGAAAGTTCCCTTTAACCGAATTACAGTAGCCCGTTCACCCTCCCTAAACTCCACCCCACTAAAACCTCTATCAGATGGAAAGACTGGTGTCTAGTCAACACATTTTCTTCCTGTCGCTTGCAGCGTTTGTATCCCTGCCAAGTTCATCTCTATGACTTTTTCGAGGTACCAGTGGACCTTGTTTATTATCTTCTTCGTTTCTGTTGACGGAACAAATTGAGGATTACCGAACGAAATCACCATGGAACCTGCTAGGGGAAGCTTAAGCCTCCACAAAGTCGAAGAGAAAATTGAAAATCGAAAAAGATGTATAAGAATGGATAAAAGTCCTGGTGACAATAAGTATTTACACGGGAAGTGCTTTGGGGAGGAACTCCTACGGTTTATCTCATTTAATCTGCCGAATACATGAAGCAATCTCGGAAACAACTACTTCTCTCGGAAAAAGCTACTTTTTGCGAAAACAAAAAAATAAATGTGCATTTTCCTTCTGGAATCACATGGATGAGTTAATTGAAAATGATACAATACAAATCATAAAGGTAACTAACGACAATCATAAAGGAAAATCCGCGGGGAGGAGAATTAAGAGACTACTCATTTCAATCTGGTGGATAATGAGGGATATGTATAAGACATCATACTCGGAAAACCGGCTCCCCAAACTTGGTAAATTATACGTTCAAAATGGTTGCGAGCATCTACAATTATGGACATTTATTGTTTTGTTTATTGACTGAATAAGTTGCTAAAACGTATTTTATTGACAGACTTAGTTAATAAGTAACAACAAAAAACAATAAACAAAAGTGGTAGCAATACGAAGAAGCAAAACCATAATAGAATATAGATTTACTACATCATTCTCTACACTGAGCCTCAAAAGACATTATTATAAACGCATATTTACCACATTTAATCCGTTTACTAAATAATCTCCATACATTTACATTGCCCTTTGCGTTTTTTTTCAGTAAATATGGTATATTTTTACTCATTACTTTCTTTTTCAGTTTTGCCTCTTCAATAATACGAAAGCGACTTACGGTTTTTCTCCAGAGAATAGCTCTGTACTGTGGCACATTATGGTTGTTTGCATCGGTTAGCACCACTGACAAAAAGAAAATATTCTTATCTACATCGGCTCCAACGTAGTTTTGATGAACTGTGGTAAACAAACACGAAAAGAAAACACTTTAAATGAAGCGCTTTGGATGTTTCTTCAGAAAAAAATGCTTTAATTTTACATTAATTATTACCACTGGAATTAACAACAATATTACCACCCCACTACCAACTACCAAAAGCCACACCACCACCACCACCACCACCACCACCACCACAACCACCACCACCACCACCACACTACTACCACCACCACCACTACCACCAGCAGCAGCAGCAACTACTACTACAACAACAATAATAACATCAACGACAAAAGCAAGAACATCATCATCATCATCATCATCATCATCATCATCATCATCATCAACAACAAAAATAAAAGTAGTAAAACATAGTATAACCCGTATATTGCTAACGAGTTTAAGTCTCAACCATAGAAGATGTGTAGATGGATGATGGAGTTCAAACGTGTGATTAAATCGAGTTTTCTTTTCATTATTTTCATAAGGAGTCAATGATAAAAATCGGTCTACCTAATCGCAATAAACCAAATAGAAAAGAAATTACACTAAGGTGAGATTTAAACCAAGATGATTGAGCTTTACAGCCACACATTTTAAAATATCTGAACTGCGTAACCCTCCATGCTATAAATGTCTTTGACAAGGTCTAAAAATGAAGCCCTGAAAAACATTGTATTTCAAAGTGATCATTTAGTGCTTCAAAAGAGTGAAAAATAAGTGTGACCTTCTCCTGACCTGGTCTGTTTCCTCCCATAGACTACTGTGTTACAGGTCTGACTAACTGGAACTCGGGTGGAGTACTAATTTGTTTATCCATGCATATCATGCCAGTGCATCCAAAACATTTCAAAATTTTGTATGCTAGGATGTTTTTTTTGTCCACATAAACGCTACGTTGTAGCTCAGATATCAAAGTTTGACAGTTTTTCTTTTCAATTTTGAAGTTCCACAATGTTAGCCTTTATCTTTTAAGCAACTGTTAGCAGTATACGGGCCCACGTATTAATGTTTTGTGTACCACAATACCACAATATAGTTTAGCCTGGAAACAAAATAACAAAGTCGATTTTATCAAAAGGTTTAGAGTAAATTTTATTTTTATTTCATCGATTCTTCTAAATTCATTATATTGATGCATAAGCACAACGAACTGAACATTTACAACAAAACTATTTCCTGCGTGCCGGTAATGTCAGACAAATGTAAAAATATTGAGTAGTGTGCTGTGTTCCACTTATGCATGTGTTTCACTTGAAATTTGGTATGTTATGTGTCTAGAAATCTGCAGTACCTAACGTAATTCATATACCTTTGGAAAATTGACAGCAAGTTACGCTTTCTTTACGATTGAAAAATAACTTTCTTTTTGAATAACCCAATTAATGACGTCTTGATACAAAAGGAAACAGAAAATGCGGGCTGGACACAGATTAAAACAACTGCCTTTAATTTGAATTAATTCTGTATGTGTGACAGCTGAAATTGGTCTCAAACTTATCTCCAATTCAAAGAAATTTAATTAAAGATACGCTTTTTCATTTTCTGCATGTTTCAAATTTCTTCTCGATTTCAGTCAATATTCTATGTATGCATAGTACAGTTACAATTACAACAGGTTTTCAAGCAGCTTGCTTTTCATTTCGATTTCCCAGTTTAAAAGTATACTTTTACAATCTTACTGTGGCGGAGACAGCACATAATTTAAAGAAAGTAGTATCAATTCTCACTCCCAAGCGAGAAGTCTTAGAATTACCCCTGCTCATTTTACTCCTTTCCAGAAGGATTGAAGGAGGTACACAAATCTTAATGAAATAATTTATTTGAACATACAATCTGAAATCAAGTGCTAGGGGTACTTGTTGAATAGTAACATTTTATCAAGTTATCAAGTTCATAGTTGAAAAAAAAGAATCAGTACAAACAAGTCAGGAAAAAAAAGTAGAATGTGCAAAAACGCGATTCAGTAGTATCGGAAGAAGAAAAAGAAGAAAAAGAAGAAGAAGAAGAAGAAGAAGAAGAAGAAGAAGAAGAAAGAAGAAGAAGAAGAAGAAGAAGAAGAAGATAGAAGAAGAAGAAGAAAGAAGAGAAGCAAAAGGTGTTGATACCCGAAGGAGTGGACTATCGAAGATTACTAAATGAGGAGACACAAGAGGGATGAAAAAGGCAAATTATAAATCACACAAGAAATTATTGTTAAACCGTAACATGGAAACTTAAAGCCCAAGTTCAGTTTTGAGGATTTTTTTTGTATTTGAAAGCTTTATGCCCAAAGGTCATATCACACCAATAACAGATTCTGAATGTTTTTCGTTTTGTTTAAATTAGTATGACCTTTGGGCATAAAGCTTTTAAATACAAAAAAATCCCCAAAACTAAACTTGGGCTTTAAGAAAGCTACAGGTGGATTTTATGTCAAACTACATTTAGTTCTGCTTCGACACTTACTCTTTCCGAGGAAGTACTTGAAGTACCATCTCGTGTGATACTCGGGGTTCTCCAGGTGAACGTCACTTCCGGTTGCAACCGTTGAGATCTGTCGGGGAAAAAAAAATCGATTTTATATATCAAATTTCGGTGAAACTGTGATAATTATCGACTGAATATTTCAAACGATGAGTGCAGAGATCATTCCTATCCGATAGAAAATGAAAGTAATAAAATGCAAAAGGAGTAAAAGTTACACTTAATGAGATTGTGATACAATGAGGAGTACGAACGGAGAGTGTGAGTTACATTTATCTCTGATCGCGTGTATAACATCAAGAGAAATGACATAGTACTTTCTGTATGTAAAGTTTAAATTAATGTGCAGAATTTCGACGATGCAACATACAGCCAACTTTCGGTTTAATTCTTTTCACTCCACCTTATTTCACTTCATAAATCAGATTTCGTTTTCTCGACCATGTATTCCTCACGCTTGGAAACCAAGTCTGCATACATGTACGTTCTAAGAAATACGTTTTGTTGCGTAGTGTGTACACTATTTTATTCAAGTTACATTGCTTTTATAAAAGTTATTTTAATCATTTTCTTCCACAACTTTTAGGAGTTGCCGCAATAGCGATGAGATAATTTTCACTGAGTAATTACTGTTTGAACAGTGTGTTTACAGCGTGTGGGAAATGGAATACACTTTGTCTGTGAATAGTGCATTGCACCCTCCCCTCTCTCACAGCGAGACGCAGGCAATCGATCGTATATTTCGTGTTATCATCATTGTACTTCATACATTAAAGGCTGTTCCAGTGCATCAAAACTTAGCGTATACACACAAACATGACGGAAAATACTGTGTCCTGCGATTAAATTTCCCTTTAAAAGAACGAAGGATTGCTAATATCAGGTGGTTCTCGCGAATAGCCTGCGCATGAATTTGGCTTTGGTGCATTTCGTACCCGCGACTTGCTAGTAAGTCATCAGTTAGTACGACTTTAGATCCCCTTGTCCTAAAGAATGATTCGTAACCAGGGTCGTCGATCCTTTTTTCGGAAGGGGGGGGGAGGGCAAAAGTACCAAAAATTTCTTAACATGACATGGGATTTAAATCTCTGTGGATTTTATGCGCATTTGTTGGTGCAGAACTGCGACTTCGGCACGTTAAGAGTTAATTTCAGCGCGTTTTGCGCGCAGAATTTTAATAATAACTTTGGCGTGCAAAGCGTGTAGTAATATTATGCTAACATTAATGTTTTTTAGTGGCTTAATTGCACTGCTTTATAAACACATTCTTGGATTACATTTTATGATTCTTTTTAAGTTGTCAAATTATCATGGGGGAACGATATGTTTGTCCCCAATTTTTTTGAGGGGGGGGGGGGTAACTGCCCTTAGCCATCAGTATCGACGCCCATGCGTAAACATGATTTCTTAGAAGTTTGATGAAAATACTATCAACAATCTCGCAGAAAATAAAATGAGAACGTGTACGGATTGGAGAGGAAGAGCGATCACGACAGATCTTTTGAGATGTCGGACTAGGTGAGCTAAAATTGAGGGTATACTGAAATGAACAGTACCCCTCCCCCAAATTTACCGACGTATTTAAATATCTGGGACATGATTGATGGGGCACAAGTCCAATTTACGTCCATCGTCTTCTTCCAACTTCAGACATCATTTTGTGCTGAGCAAGAAGATTAAAACGATAAATCATAAGTAATCTAATCCCCTGGAAATCTATTGAATCTACCACTGGCAATAACAGACCACGAACCTATCAGTCAAGTGTCCACACTGAGCTCGAATTATGCATGCAGTTGCTGGAGCGATCACGTGACATGTTTACATCTGTGTAATACCCTTGCAATTGGTTGTCTATGTACACACTGCGATGTCGATGTGTGTATATATATATATATATACCGGTATATTAGGCAGGCTGGATCATTTGCATCAGGGATCCTTTATAGAAGTGTTTGATGATATCTACACTGGTATTAAATCCAACCCCGAAAATGTCATTAGCTGTTTCAAGATTGTAGAAATAATGCCACACGATAACAACTACTAAACACTCATCATCCCTGTCGTGAAGTTTAAAAAAAGAAGAAATATCAATTCCACTTGCGTTATTATACGGCTATAACAGTGCAGATATTCTTGCAAATTTTCACCTTTCATGAAGGATGTCTTTTCATAAGTGTTTTTTTTTCACGAAAATAACAGTAATGTGTTTAGGTGGTGAGGATGACAACCCCGCGGAGGGGGGGGGGGGGGAGGTTGAGGGACCATAAAACAAGTGGCAGTGCCAGCGGAAGTATTATAGCTTGAGACATTACTGCAGTGAATTGTACTACGATAAGAAAGCTACTGCTATTGCACACAACTGTGTTTATCTTTTAAATAATATACAATTGAGATAAAGATTTTTTTTTTCATTATATAAAAGGATGCATTTTGAAAAGGTAATACCTTACCTCATCTCTTTCGCCGTCTTCTAATCGGAATCTACCTGCGTTCATTCCATCTCGGTCATTTGTTACTAACTGTGGATATAAACAAAAAGAAAACCAGACATTGAGTATTGTACATTGATAAAAAAGATGAAGAAATTGACAAGAAATTACAAAGATGATGATAATTAGAATGACTACAATGGCAAAGGGAATTATGAACAGGAGGATGGTACTGAAAAACAGATATAATTGAAAAAACGGAATAGCAACAAAAGCGTAACAACAACCTGAAGAAACAGAGTAAAAAAAAAAGGAGAAGGCGAAGAAGAAGAAGAAGAAGAAGAAGAAGAAGAAGAAGAAGAAGAAGAAGAAGAAGATAAACAATAAAAGCAGATGGGGATGAAGATGACGGCAGGAGAAAGCAGAAGAGGGAAGGTGGTAATGGAAGAAAAAAAAAGGACAGTGAGAAATTCCAGCAAGCATAAGGAAATTAAAGGAAATATGACAACAAGAAGGAGGACATGATGGCAAAGAAAAGGAGCACTACAAAAGGATAAAGAGAAAACATACTAATGAAATTGATTAATAAACTTTCAATAAAAAAAATGAGTTTAATAAAAACTAAATGGAATAAAAGACTTTCAAGTTATTTGTAAATACTAATTTAGCATGGTTATGCTTAATATTGATCATAGTTATTCCACATTGCCTTACACGGCTCTGACAGCCTGCTAGTTTTATTGATCAACATGTACAACATGCGATTTCAAGGAAAATGGGATTATGTTTGATTATCGGTAATGGAAGAATAACGTTTTATCCGACACAATGCGTCAATACTTCATTTTGTAATATACAATGACATTTACGCATTTCACTGTAACTTAATAATAATTGATGTTGCGGTGCATATGCCTTGAATGTAATATTCGTTAGTTTCAGTGTCACATTTGACGTAATTTCAAATAAATTGCACTTGTACTAACAGTGCACATATTAAATTATGCGAATCTCAGGACATCTGGTAAAGTAAGTAATATCGTACTGTACATTAGTTTATATCACTCGGTTGTCGCTAATACGATATAATCCTTTTAACATTGAGGGAGAGAGGTAAAGCAAACATAACCATATGACTGAGATATCATCATTGCTACAGATATCGTAATCGTCACAGAAATACTCTCCCGAGAACATAAACATCTGTGTTGGAGCAACCATAGTTATGTTCAAGAATCTGATTAACATAGTATAAGTCCCTTAAAAAGCAAACTTTGATATCTGACCTACCTACACACTAAGAAAATATGTTCAACTTTGAACCTTTAGCAATGTCACACTGGGAGCACCTTTACGGGTGCAACTTTGCACCTTTCACAGTGGGTGCACCTTTCAAGGTGCTCCCAATGTGACATTGGTCTGCACCTTTAAAGGTGAAAAGTTGAACTTTTTTTCTTAGTGTGTACATCATAGTGTTTGAATGGACAAATAAACACACCAGAACCCAAAACTTCAGACAGTTATGCAGTCACTAACAAAACATGTACAGAGAAATATCGATGTATGAATTCATGTCCTGGGGACAAGAATTCTATGACACAGCAGTACATGGGGAAAACTGAAATGGTCACTCACTGATTTTCGCTCTTTAAAAACACTGTCTCAATTATATCGTTTTTACACCTTCTCAGGCACACAAACAGCATAGAGGATCACCTAGCTCAGATGTCTTAACCTGGGGCCTGTTTCATAAAGCTGTTCGTAAAGTTACGCATGACTTTACGAACGACTGCAATATGAAGTGCCAAGTAAAATGCCAATAGTTTTTCATGTCTTTTCAAGAAAGTATGATTAATGTCAATTAGATTTTACCCCAAATAAAGTTTGCATTGAATGCTTGTTAAATGGTTGTTAAGACTCTTAAAGACGCTATATAACACTGTGGAAGACACGTTTAAAAAATTGTCGAACTTTGCTATCTGACATATCTGACAGTGTTTGAATGGACAAATAAACACCTTAGAACACAAAAGCTTGGACAGTTATGCTGCCACTAAAACAATATGTGCAGATACAAATTGGCACATTAAATGTTCGTATGCGGCGATAGCATATTCTGCAACACAGCAGTCTACAGGGGAAAGCTGGAATGGTCTCTCAATGATTTTTATTTTTTTAAAGCACTTACTGATCGTTTTAAACTGCAATTTTTTCAGGGCTTCATTTTTAGACCATGTCAGAGACACTGGTAGCATGGGGAATCGTGCAGCTCAGATTTTTTAAACTGGAAACACTGTTATACAGTGCCTTTAAGGCAACAAACATACTGAATATTGTTTGAAGTGGTGTTCCATAAAACAGTCGACTAACATTCCAGAGTTAGTCAGGGGACAGCCCGCTTTAAAGAACACCGGCCTGTAACTATGCACACTTGGCTACCGCTCATTCTAAAAAAAAAAAAATGAATAAGATTCACGAAAGAGGTTAATTTGGTACAATTATAAGATTTATATACAGTCCTCGCAAACTATTCTACCATTTCAAAACCAAAATCATATTCTGATTTATCATTCTACTAACACAATCTTCATCGGAAATTCCTATTTTATAGCAACCATCTCCCGATTAGCCATTATTTCAAATAGCTCTTTCAAGAAGATACAAACAGAGTCATTTCAGTGTTATATGGTTCGTGATAGTATAGTGGTTCGTGATAATTATGGACCTATTATTGTTGACAAAAATGATAAGTCTTGCGCAATTTATTTGTATGAAATTCCCGCCTCCAATTGAACCAAAATAAGAACACTGTTTACCGTGAAAACATGTTGCCTGTTCCATGGACAACATGGATTACTTCGGTTCACAAAATGATTAATTTCCATCTCAGAAGGTTATTACAAGATACTAATATTGCATCTGTGTATTATCACATCATTTCATCACGATTATGTCAATATCAAGTGAGCTGTTGCAAACTAAATCAACAGTGAATGTAATCAATATGACATTATTGCAAAGAAAAATCAGACAAAACTTATTAGACAAAGGTTACGCTTTGTTGTGTTGTTGTTTTCAGGGTTTTGTATCTGTCAAACTTAAATTATGTTTGTTTTTTATTATCAGAAAGCAAATTTAATCAAATATGAAAAAGTAACTGCGTACTGATATTTCAATATATATAGATGTATTTA
Source organism: Eucidaris tribuloides (assembly GCA_001188425.1). NCBI lineage: Eukaryota > Metazoa > Echinodermata > Echinoidea > Cidaroida > Cidaridae > Eucidaris > Eucidaris tribuloides. The sequence goes on along the minus strand of JZLH01S0606790.1, from coordinate 8,986 downwards.
TAATTATTATGAGTATTATAACTTGTCTACATTATACTCTCTTATTTTATTGTAAGTTTAAATTATGTCAAGCTTTTCCTTGTAAAAATAAAATGAATGAACAAATGAATTAATTAATGAATCCCAAAGAGAGAGATAATTCTAATGACACAGCAGTAAACATGGGGAAAACTGAAATGGTCACTACACCTGATTTTCGCGTCTTGTAAAAACACTGTCTCATTATATATCGTTTTTACACCTTATCAGGCAACAAACACGCATAGGAGGATCACGCTAGCTCAGATTGTCTTAACTGGGGCCTGTTTCATAAAGCTTGTGTCGTAAAGTTACACTGCATGACTTTTACGACGCTGGCAATATTGAAGTCCCAAGTAAAATGCCAATAGTTTTTACATGTCAGACTCTCAAGAACGTATGATTAATGTCAATTAGATTTTACCTCCAATCAAGTTGCTATTGAAAGCTTGTTAAACATGGTTGTTCAGAACTCTTTAAGACGACTATATAACACTGTGAAGAACACGTTTAAAAAATTGTCAAACTTTTGACTTCTGAATTATCTGCTAGTGTTTGAGATGGACAATAAACACTTAGAAACACATAAAGTTATGCGACAGTTATGCTGCACTAAAGTACAATATGTGCAGATCAAATTGGCACATTAATGTTCTCATGCGCGGATAGATATTCTGCAACACAGCAGTCTATGCGGGAAAGCTTGGAAATGGGTCTCTCAATGATTTTTATTTTTTTTAAAGCACGTTACTGATCGTTTTTAAACTGCAAATTTTTTCAGGGCTTCAATATTTTTAGACCGCATGTCAAGAGACAACTGGCTAGCATATGGGGAATCAGTGCAGCTCAGATTATTTTAAAACTGAAACACTGCAGTTATA
>JZLH01S0606789.1:51248-65877 GCA_001188425.1 Eucidaris tribuloides | reverse complement strand
AGCTGGGGGGGGGGGGGGGTATTAAACCCCCGTACCACCCCCCCGTCGTAGATCCGCCACTGGCCCCCAATCGAGTTTGCCAATCTCCAACATTTTCTTCCACTACTTTGACGAATGTCAATAAATGAAGAACATAAAATTAAAACACCCCCTTTGAAAAATCCTGCGTACTGTGTGTGTGTGTGTGTGTGTGTGTGTGTGTGTGTGTGTGTGTGTGTGTGTGTATGTCTGTGTGTGTTGTCTTGTGTGTGTGTGTGTGTGTGTGTATGTGTGTGTTACATTAATATAGCATTTCAATATCTAATGAAGAAACTATACACATTGAACAATGTGGACAATCGATTTAAAGATTGTACAACTTTGATGTGTGGGCTGTATGATTATGTTCTAGTGGATTATACGGCCACGAATAAAATGGGTGATTTTCAAAATTATGCAGATATTATAAATGTATCAATGGATGAATAGACATTAATATCATGAGGATCATGCACCCCTGTATTAAGCCTGTCTTACATTACTCAACAGCCTTGAAGTTTTGTCATTTGTTTTGGGTATTCTGATATCTACAGATGATTACTCGTTTAGGGTGCATTTAAAATGCCCATACACGCGCATAGTATTCACCTTGTATTGACAGTCCCCCCCCCCCCCCGGCTCAACAGTGACTTTTTCGTGAATTTATTTAGTCTGTGTACTACTTTTAAAACTTTGGATTGATGTATGACGATACTAGAACGATACAACCCAAAGCTGCACACGTATTCTGTCTGTGATGGATAGTTTCAACAGTTTTTTTTTATAGTGCTTGTCTGAATACAGAAATCATTTTTATCCAGTGGAAATTCACAGCGGAATCCAACAACAGTCTATATAATTCCAGGAAATGTTAAATTATAAACTGAAGACCGCAATTTCCTTGAAGTTTTGTCATTAATCATGGACTTGAACAATAATTAGCGCACGTGATCCCTCAATTCTCATATGGAAATGGATAATGCCTATACTTTAATGACAGGAAGTTGATAATTGGATTACACAAAAGAACAAACGATCAATAAATCAAAATATGCTTAGTTCTTTCATTTTCGTTTCTTATAACCGTAGATTCATCACCAATAAGATGATTTTAGGGCAAAAAAAAACCAGTTGTGAAGATGAGCTTAATCATTTTATCTGTAGATATAAACAAACACCCGTAAGTATTTGGCCCTGTTTCACTTATAATTATGTACGATCATAATTCCCAATGTATTTTGCATTGTTGATAATAATCATAATTCCCAAATGTATTTTGCATTTTTATTATGTCATGTAATTTGTTGTCAGTGAACAACGAAATTCCATTTTAGAACAATAAATAAATATCAATTTAATTCAATTCAATTCAAACAAAAATAATATTTTTCGCCAGTTTTCCTGTTTTTCCTTATAATAAAAAAAAACATACCCTAAACAACGCAAGTACTTGAATAATGTTTGTGTTGTTTTAGTTTGTTTCTGTATCCTTGTATGAATTACTATCCACCTCAATATCAGTAGGCCCCAACTACATGGGCTACACTTGGGATTACGAGAAAGCTAGGGATTTGTTCGTAAATGTAGGGAGTTTTAGGAGGTGGAAAGTATTATGCCGCACTTTTGTGGTATTCTTTAATCTCAAGTAGGAGTATTCTTTCATTTTCATCGAATCTGAATGCTGTTGGTACACCTCAGTGACCCTCACCGCCTGGCACCATTCCTTTTTAATCCTATCACAACACAGGCCTACGCTAATAGAGTGTACAGCACCTAGCTAGACCCTTTCTTACTGTAAGGCCCCTTAGGCGACCTTTGTGTGCACTCCAAACGTTACGTTTTGCAGTAAAAATAAACATTTAAACCATATAATAGATATATTCTCACGTTATGGATTAGAAACGGGAGAAACGGGGTCGTTGTGACCGGAGGAATCGCACATCCGTATAGCAATAATATTTTTATCGTGATGCCCACGCTTCTGTAAAAATATATGACGTGCCATGCAGTACCATTCGCAAGAATAACCATGGACTTGATATAGTGCTTCCTGCATGGAAGGGAGCCATAAATAACGACGGAGTGACAGTACACTGAAGTCGGCCTGTACACTGTGTGATATGGTGAGCCCGGATGGTGAGTTGATCCGTCGTTGATATAAGTGACTGACTAGGGATTCATTCCCATATAATACGTTTAACCTTGTTCAACGTCAGTTGTGGGAACTGTCAACACACAGACGGACGTCGGGTATGTTGTGTTTGAGTTTCATTGAGTAGTTTGGCCAACATCTGTTGCTCTATACAACCCCATAGTCCTACGGGTGAGTTTGGCAGTATTTCTGTTCAGTGTTGTGCATGCATGCTTTCCTATAATACACCATCTTGTACAAAATGCAAAATATAAACAAACACCATTTGTTTGGAATGGAAAATAGCTTGAAGAGTCTCTACAAGTCTTCCATTAATTTCACTGCGGTGAAAAACGCCCAGGATAGCCCATAACGCAGTTAATTGGCTCATTTCCATCGGGTGTTTTATGGGTATGCGGTAGCGGTAAATGCATGAAGTCACGGCATTTATCACTGAATTCACTGTTGATTATGGTCTAGTAGGCATAATCGTATGCATAGTTTTAGGTGAATATCTGCAAATACATACACCGTAGCATATTATAAAGTGTGCATATAGATCTTCTAAAATACAACTATTACTCCATTGTCTCCTGTAGCTTTTACGCTGAACTGTTGAAGTCTTTCATACACGCGCGATACGAGGATGGATGGACTCAGAAGATTTCACGTCATGTTGATTGTCTTGGTAACTGCGGTCATCATCGGGCAGGCTTCGGCATGTAGATGTCTTCCACCGTACCTTACGGTCTGTACCGCTCACTATGGTAAGTCGATTCAGAATTTTAAATTTAGATTTATTTATCATATTTCTCAAAAGAATGACATGTGTAACAATATAATAAACAGAGAGTGATATCATAATATTAAAAAACCAATAATATATAATACTTACAAAACTCACAAATTAATAAATTTTACCATCAATATCGTACAGGCAAGCAAAACCAATAGAAAAGTGATGGAGCCTAGATAAAAGAGAACTTGTACAGCAGTAGGATCTATACAAGTATGATAATTGCCAAATATGGAGACTGGGGAAAATTATTACAAACAGAATTAACTGACCAGTGAGAAGGAAGGGGAAAACAGGCAAATTTAGAACACTAAAGGACTGTTACATTTGGATAAGATTATCTTAGACAACATTTTCTTTTTACATGTTTTAAATAGTAGGGAATTTCAATTTCATTTATTCCTCTGTAAGATATTAATGCCATTAAAGGTTAGTGACATGATTGGGGACACTTGAAAATGCCTCAAGAATTGAGTTAAAAAACCAATTGTACACTAGCTGGAGTGGACCTCCCAACTGGAAGGATTTGTCTCTAATTTGTTTACTTAAGGAAAATCAAGCATGAATATACCAGTATTTTGATTTTATAGGGGCACGATAAAAATAGGAACCATAGAGAGCCATACAGCAGGTTTGCCTGCCACGAGGGATATTGACATAAGTTATTTCAGAATGAGTCAACGTTTGACTACAAGATTTTCACAGGAGAATCCTTGCATAGTTTACTTGATTCTAGAGAACTTTCAGCCCAAGTTGAGGACTACCCCCAATAAAGTCTTTTACATTAAATGCGACGTGCCGACTCTCATAACTTACAGAACAATCTTTCCCATACATTCAGTGAATCAAAAACATTCTTTTTTAATCTAACATTTTAAGGTTCGAGCAAATTTGGGTAAGCCATTGAAAAGATATGACCCCCCCCCCCCAATGAATAAATCTGTATATCTTGCTCTTTTGTAGATCGAGTTTTCGGCTTGTTTTAATAGAACAACTCTACATTGAATTTGTGCATGGATTTTAACAAATTTCATTTTTCGTTGAAAAAAACGAAAATGTACTATTCTCACATTGTGAGGGTTATCTCTTGTATTGCTTGATCTCATGTATATTTGAATGTTAATGAGTGAAATAAATTCAAATTCAAATATCAGGGGCGGCGCCAGGGTAAAATCATAGGGAGGGCGAAAATGTCAAAAAAGGACAAAATTTAATGGAAAAAATTCTTTTATTTTTGACAATTTTTAGGAGGCGGCCGCCCCCCTCCCCCCCCCCCCTTGACGCCGCCGCTGTAAAATATAGATACTAAATACACACTGCCACTGGTCTTACTTTTGCTAGAGAAATGTAGTTACAAATACGATGTCTTTTGAAAATCGGCATACTTCTAGCGATATCTCCCAAAGGTTTCCTGGGATGGTGACAAAATCAACCTTTATCGTTATGTTGTAAGAAATGGGTTAACATTATTTTGTCACCCATTCAAATCAAGCTTAATTCCTAAACCCTTAATGTGCCCTCACACAGTATAGGCGCCAATGTGCTAATACCCATGTGCCAGCCTGTAACGAACACCCCACCCCGGCCCGTGCCAATTTTATTTTTTCTCCAGTCATCACTATAATCAACGGTATAACAGCTGCTTGTTATTGGGGGGGGGGGGGGCAGAGCCAAAAATTTACCAGTAAATAAGTCCAAAATGTAGGTGCTTTCCTTTCCTTTTCCCGGTGTTTTTTTTTTCGGGGTGGGGGGGGGTGGGGGCCTGCAGTCTGCCCTCCAGCTGCTACGTCACTGGCTATTATGATCATTACACATGAAATGTACTGATGGCGCGCCAACGTTGGAACGGAAAAGTGAATGACACTGTGAGGATATGAACTATAATCATCATTATGTTATCTCTTATAAGGCGACGATCACTGGCAAACTGGGAAATGCCAGCGCTCGAGAGGCCATCCAATACAATGTCCGCGTTGACAATGTCATCCGCGACCAATCAGCAACCCTTCGACCTGGTGATACAATCGTCTTCTCATCAGACAGTCATTCTTGTGCCTACCCAGACCTTATGGTCGGCGAAACCTACATAATCGGTGGAAGTAAGCCTGCTCTTGATTACGTATTTTACACAGTAAAACGGCTTTTTAGAATTTCATACAACGTTGTTAATGGGCCTATATGAACTGATCAGGAATTGTTTAAAAATTTAAACAAGTTTTTAAAAATTGAAACAGCAATCAAGGGCGTAGGCTGGTTTGGGCTCGGGGAGGTGCCCATCTTGGGGAGGTGGAACTAAAGTGACATGGGGAGGTGCACATCTTAGGGAGGTGGAACTAAAGTTGAGTAAATCAGGCGTTGAAAGCAGAAAAGGTGGTACAAATTTCGTTTTGCTTGCCAGGGGCGGAACTCCTTTGGCACTGCGGGGGGGGGGGGTGGCACGTGCACCCAGTGCACCCCGGCCTACGCCCTTGGCAATGTTCAATTTTTAAAGCAATAAATATCAAAACTTGAGCATTGCTGTTTAAAACTTTACAGGCCTTGTATAACAATGTTTCCAGTTTAAAAAATCTGAGCTACACGATTCCTCATGCTATCAGTGTCTCTGATACAGTCTAAAAGTGAAGCCCTGAAATAAATTGAAGTTTGAAACGATCATTAAGTGCTTTGAAAAAGTAAAAATTATTGAGAGACCACTCCTGCTTTCCCTCATAGACTGCTGTGTTGCAGAATTTCCTATCGGCTGAGAATAATTAATGTTCCTATTTGTATCTGCACATATTTTACCAGTGACAGCGTAACTGTCCAAACTTTTGTGTTCTAGGGTGTTTATTTGTCCATTCAAACACTGTCAGACATGTCAGATAGCAAAGTTTGACAATTTTTCAAACAGGTCTTCCACACTATATAGCGTCTTTAATTGTTGTTCAAAGTTTTAAACAATACCCGATCAGTTCATATAGTAAACAGTGTTATAGAGAATTGTAAACAGCTGTTTTTACTGTCTGCGTATTTTTCATATACATAAACATCGATTCGAAAGATAATATTGGACCTCATCGAGCCCAACATTACAACAGAAAGCAGTACATCAGAAATTAGTCTTACAAATATTGTCTAATAGTCTTCAAGATGGAACTTAATTTTGCTCGGTGACATCCTCAATTGCAAAGATCTTGTTTCAGTTTTACTGGATTATTAATACAAGCAGTTTGATATCAAGAAATAATGGGAGGGGGGGGAAGGGTACAACTATTAAAGAACAAATGAGGTTATGTCTGCTCGCTAACGTGTGTAAGATAAAAATGCATGTGTTTTATTTCCTTATGTCTATAATATAAAACTACTACTACTACTACCACTACTACTACTACTACTCCTACTACTATTACTGCATGTACTACTAATAATGAGTATTTATGAACGCTATACAACATAAAGTATCATAGTGCTTACATTAACTTAGATATGAAAGAAAAACCAGAATTATATACAGAAAACAGATAGTTGTTAGATTCTTTTAGGGCATCCCCTAATTCTGAGTGAAAGGTTGTTTCGTCTGCATTCACTGCAAAACCTTCTGCCAAGCAACCAGTTGGGTATGCGCTTTTGAATAGTCACTCAGCTATTTATAAATAAAGTTTTGTTTCTATGGTATCTGTAAATATACGATATTGTTCTCCGTCTCAAATTCGTTTACTTTGAATCAGCTGACCCTGCTACCGGAACGATGACACCGCCATTAAGCACATGTCCCACTGGTATGACGTACAATGAATGTGGCTCTGGGTGCGGACCAGCGACTTGCACGTCGTCTAATTCGACTATCTGCCCTACCGTGTGCGTCCCGGGTTGTTTCTGTGACGGCGGGTTGGTCAAAGAAGTAGCTGGTGGTGATCGGTGCATCAGACAAGAAGACTGCCCGGGTAAGACCAGCAGCGGCGTAACAGGTGCCTGGTTAGTTGGGGGGGGGGGGGGCAGAGTCAAAAAATCCCGGTAACTTAGTCCAAAATATGCGTATTTCCTTCCGTTTTTCCCGGTGTTTTGTTGAATTTTCCCGCTGAAAACCTTTGGGGTGTGGGGGGGGGGCAGTCTGCACTGCCTGCCCCGGCTTCTACCCCACTGAAGATCAGAGGTGTATCCGGGATTTGTTATCAACGTGGTTTGCGCTCATTTATTTGGACCTTTAAGCATGAATCACAGCAATATGTGATTAAAATGAACCTGACTATACCATTTTCATTTACGTTATTGTGAAAAGGCCGTCGAAAAAATGTTTCAGGAAAAAATGTGGACCATTCGAATTTTATTTTTGTGACGGGGCGGGCGTCGTATAACCCTCTCACCCCTCCCCCCCCCATACACTTTCGTACACACATTAAGAATACCTTGTGTGCTGACGTCATAATTGTCAAAATTAATATACTAATGTACATATAAATCATCATACAACAAGCGGGAAAACCCTGAATGTTGAAGATATTGTTAAATAAATGAAAGGGATTATTCAGAGAGGTAAAAATGCGATATTTCATTTTCAAGAAGATATATTGTTTCATTTTTCATGAAGGAATTGTCATACCTAAGTAACAAATAGGCCTATGTTAATCAAGGTATCCATTTTGGGAAAAAATGTCTCTCTTTCTCCAGTCATAACGCTTTTCATTGACGCATGATTGAGAAAAGACACTCAGAAATGACACTAACCAAAATTCATTTACACGAGAAAATCAGAAAATCAAGCGCTGAATGGATTCGGGATATCGAAGTACACTATTAAAATGCGTATTTTACCTTCTTGCATAGATATGTGACAAATGAACAATGCATGATTGAGAAAATACACTTGAAAAGATGTTTGTTTTTAGAAATTTTTCAAATCGCGTTCATTAATCCTGCTGTTTACAGTAGACAGCTAACAACTTATTTCCCTGACACGTGGATGGGAAGCCTATATATTGTTGTCCCCGATGCAAGCTATTGTATGAAGTCGGCCGTGTGTGAACCTTTTGTTCAAATCGCAATTCTTGCAAATTCATTCATTTATTTTAAATCATACCACAACAAGCGAATTAAATTCATTTTACTTCTCCAGCATAGGCCCCTACATCATTTACATCATCCATTTTTTTAAGGTATGGAGTATCAGATAAAAGAAAAGTGATGAATTCATGTGATATTTGTTTTGTTTAAAGAAAAAGTACATTTACTACATGAATAACTCACTCAAACTTGCTGTGGAACTTGTGTCTGAAAATGGAATTTGGTAGCACCACTTTTCATTGATTTAATTAAGTCATGCATGAACGATGAATAATAAGTTGTGCGTCAAATAAAAGTAGAGAACCAGAGCATAGGCCTTATCCCAAGGAGACTATTCACTATGATAGAAGATATTTGCTATAAAATCCTGTTTTGTATTTTTCAGGGACAGGCTGTAAAGAAAATGAATGAAACACGCTTCAATTGTTATGATTTTCAGTCCACATCTCCAAATTTGCGAAAAAATATCGCCCTTTCGTCACGCTGGAAACAATATTTTCTCTCAATTTTCCTTTTTTTAATTGCAACTTGACAAAGTAGTGAGATGTTCCACAAAATGTGGATATTAATAAATATTCACGTGGAGCAGAAAATGCATCACAAATACATACCATATTTCTTTTATCGAACAAGTGGAGTTACTTGTAACATGATTTGTTAAGCTTGCTGCTGTGATTGATTGATTGATTGATTGATTGATTGATTGATTGATTGATTGATTTAAAATTGATTGATTGACTGATTGAGTGAGTGAGTGAGTGTGTGGGTGAGTGAATAATGAATAGATCGATCAACTGTATAAACTGACCGCTAAATTCAACTAATTCCTCTCACTTTAACTCAGTTGGTAATTCAACAACAACGTCAACACAGCAATCATGTCCAGCGGGTATGACTTACAATGAGTGTGGGTCTGGGTGCGGCCCGGCGACATGCGCTTCCCCCGATCAGCCGGTTTGCCCTGCCGTCTGCGTCCCGGGCTGTTACTGTGACGGTGGATTGGTCAAAGAGACTGCTGGTGGAAGCCGGTGTATCACAAAAGAAGAATGCACTGGTAAGTTATTTGTCACTGGAAACAAACTATCCAGAGCACCAATAAATAATGTGTATAAATCAAGGCGACTGGACTTACGTTTGAATTCTGACGAGAACGTTTCGCGTCCTATCCGGGACGCTTCATCAGCTCCTCTGAAGAGGTGGCGGGAAATTAGCGTCGTTGCGACTCTGCGCAGACTCACTGACGCTGTTAAGATGAATCAGAACTTACATCAGTTTATCCAGAGCACCTTAATATAATCTGTTTGCCCCTCCCCCCCCCATAATGTTGACAACTTGGAAAACTCATGAAACGTATTATTATCAATGCAAGAAATATAAAAATCAGTGCAAGGCACACCGAAACCTAAAAATTCCACTAAACACTCATACTTTTCAATTTTGCGGCGCGCTTTACGTGCAAAAATTTTATATTTCAATTTCGCGCTCGAAGAACACCGATTTTTTTTTTTACATTTTTCTAACGTTTGCCCACCCCCATCTGAAAAATGGATCGACGTTCATGAAACAGTTATACCACACTTTGCTTGTCACTTGGGTTATTATCATTAATGCCAATATCGCCTTTTAGGCTCAATGCTTGTTTGTCGCCAACTTTGTTGGGTTTAATGAGTATTTAGATTTCTCTCGAGTATTTTTCTCTGATCCCGTCTTCACCCCTAAGCGCTTTAACTCACTCAAAACATTTCGCTTGCGTGGAATTAATAGCGGTCAACAAAATTCATCGAGCCACTCTCTCAAACTTTAGCTACGTTTATTTTCATATAATGCATTCATTGACAAAATTGTTAATAATCAGGAATAAAATAATAAACAAGGTACATAATATAAATTCACACGTTTTATTTTAAAATATCACCTGACTGAAAGACATGGGCTAATAGAGAAAGAATTATTAGGGCAAATATTGATAATGATTAAGTCATAATTATCAGGCCAGTTCTGTTGGGAATGTGTGTAATATTTGATGGATGTGATTCAGATTAAATGTATTTTACAACAGACAACAGAGTAATTAATTATGATTAAATAACAGTTGATGAAATGTCCATAGTCAGTTTTGCACGTGACTGTCTAAATTATGTATGTGGTCTTAGTGTACCCCATCCACACCTTATTTCAAAACCTCTGAAGTAAGACCGAGTAATGTTATATTTTGCATAACTTTTGGTATGAAAGTTATGACATTTACAGGCCTTCAGCTGATTCTACTTTTCCTATACTGTTTCCTACCTTATATGAAGATCCTAATTTTAGTATCGTACCCCTAAATATCCTTATTTTCCCACTTTTTGTCAAAACCCCTTTGCGATAGGTTTAATATTTCTTTGGAGTTAAAGTAGTTTTTACATGTCTTTGCTGAGAGTATACCATTATCACGTGGCCGCGGATTTCCGCTTTTTCGCCAATCTTAGAATTTTTCTTGCGTATTCCGCATGTTTCCATTTTCCTCTGGGTTACTCCAAACACTACATCCTTCTTTGCTCCTATACTTTGGTGGATTGAATCCTACTTTTTGGAGAAGTTTGCTCCCTCCTTTCTCCTACTTTTTTTAAACCAAGCAGAGTTGAAGGCTTGCATTTGAAAGAACAAAAAGTATAATCATCCCCGGAGTGTTAAACTTCAACACCAAACAGCACTTGTAGGCCCCTATCTAATAATATCAGCCGACCATTTTTGTGTTAAATTTAATACCCCGGTTTTACAACGCGAGTGTGCTCATCGTACCAAGTACTTATTTGTTTTTTTTTTCCCTGCAATGTTTGTTTGCAGGACAAGTTGCCACGTATTCTTTCTACAAATGTAGCTCAGTGGTGGTACACCCCGATGCGAATGGTGCATTTCCCGACGAGAGTGAACAATGTTCATCCGCTCATGCCTCAGCCGTCAGCACCACTCTTCTTGTCCTCGTGGTTGCCATGGTGATGTCTTGGAATGTATGAGATAAGGAACAATGTGTGAAAATAAAAAAGAAACGACCATAAACGCAACGGCAGAATTTCTAACAGTTCAAAATTCCGCAAGAACTAAAACCAATTTGGACATTCATGTACGGTATACCAACAATTGCATTTATTGTAGTGTACCGACTATTCTACTCTCAACAGTATTATTTGTCTTGAAATTGTGGCGTTGGAAATAAAATAGCATGTCGACTGCAGTATTGAATTAATCTACGCACCGTGATAGAAGATAAACTCTTGAAAAATGCAGGGTGCGGCGGAACGTAGTTTTTGTGGGGGGGGGGGGGGGGGGGGTCAAAAGGGCATTTTCATGTCAAAAGGGGCATTGGGCACATGCAGATATTCACCATATCAGATTAAGTTTCTAATCGAAGTTGGTGTTTTTTCATGAATTGTATACATTCTGTGGGAATTTTTAAGTGGTAAAACTCGCTTTGTGGCTCTAATTACAAGAAGAACATCAGTCTCGGTCAAACGGATCCTTAGGAAACAATGAGCTAACACTTTTGGGAGGGCAGACAGTTTCGTTTTGAACAATAGGGATGGATATTCTCTTGAAAAATATTTGATTTGATCTTCATTTTCTATTTTGACACATAGGCCTACACTTTGGAATGTATAGGCTGATTCTGAGAGCAGCAAGCAGCGGTTTTTCAAAAAAAAAATAATAATAAAATCCTTTGTCGTAAAACTGCTATGGTCCATAGTTGCCTATTGTCCATTATACATTTCGCCTTTTTTGTTTTTGCAATAGATCTCGATTTAGTTAAATATTACAACAAAAAATGATATCTGACTCTGAGCATTGTCAATGCCCGATTTCTTTTAGTAGTAACTGCTACCAACCACCCCATCTAAACAATATTGAATCCAAATATACACGAAAAAAATTATACATTCAATTCTACCGTAATGAGCACATAAATTATTATGGTGAATACCACGTTAGGCAAAGTTCTGTTATAAGGGCAATCTCATCTTTAAAGAAGTGATTTATATTGAAGAGAAGAAAAGGCATCATAAAGTTCTCTCACCGAAGACACGTTTTGTCGCTCAAGAACTTATAAAAATAGGACCATATTATCAGGAAAAAGATGGAGAGGACCCAATGTTTGCCACCCCTGAGGGCACTCTAAGGTGAGAGGCACATAATTTGCCCCTTCTTTGAGCGATGCACGCACTTTGTGTATTCTCTTTACTCTACGACGTGCTTGGTCAGAGGCCAACAAAAAATAGAATAAATGATAATAAGAGATAATCACTTTCAAAAAAGTTTTACTTTACTCAGTATGGATACAAACCAAACGGGAACATTTAATTTACAAAAAGGGCGTTATTTTTCTGGAAGTGAAATGGGGTGTGGGTAATGGAGCAAACAGTGGGAGGGTCTAATTTTTGCTACCCCAAGAGGGCACTCAGATGAGAGGCCAAATGCCTTTTCTGGCGGAAAATGTGCCCTTTCTTTGCACTTATTTACTTATGTCTTTTCTGTACTGTATGACGTGCCACACCAAGGGCAAAAATAAATAAATATAAATAAAAAAGAACAGAAAACATATTATAAAATAGATAATAAATAAAAAAATCATTTTAAAGGAAGAAAATGTGTAGATTTGAAAAACAATGTCATTTCAAGAAGGGTATATTTCACTTTGGAAAAAAAAGGCATTTTTGTCTATCAAAAATTGGGTTGTTTTTTTTTTTGGGGGGGGGGGGGTGGACATGCGCCCCCTGCTCCCCCCCCCAGTTCCGCCGCCCTTGGAAAATGTACTGTAAATTCGGGTAAAATTATACTTGTTTAACATTGGTCATGAAAATTTGGACAGCAGTAATCCTAAATGTGATCCTTGGTTTTTGAGTCATTTTAACAATATTGAAGAAAAGATTCAAGTAGCCGTGTTGCTATACTTTTGTTTGAGGTAAAGCGATTATGGAAAGACACATTATTTGATGTTTTATATGTTTTGATATGTCAGTTTGTATAATTTATGAACATTATTGTTAGCATTATTTTGTAATGTATGAAATGATAAAAAATGGTAAAGAATTAAGGAAGTAGACAAATCAAGTAAGAAACACAAGTGAATATTTTCAGTCACCGTATATCTAAATTTGATGAAGCATTTTCACATTTACCCAAAGCCTGCAAAATGTTCAAGATGGCTGGCAAACGAATGTAATTAGGTTTTATACCGTTAAATTGCGATGAATGGATTTCACTGTAAGTGTAAACTGGTTTTGTGAGTTGAATTCTATTGTGTCGAAGACATGTCAATTAAATTAAAGAAAATAAATAAATATAATAAACACAAATAAATTATGTACATAAAGTGTTATTTTCTAACAAGGCAGTGTTATGTGATTATTCCAATCATATTTAAATTGATAAGGTCTATAAAATGAATCCCTGAAAAAAAACTGTATTTGAAAATGATTATTTAGTGCTTTAAAAAGTGAAAATCTACAAATACTAAGGTTGAACGGATTCACCATACCCATATCCTCCCATAGACTTACTGTGTGTAGATCTGGGCTATTTTATACTCCAGCGCAGTGGAAATAGTTCGTTCATGCATATCTTGCCAGTGGCAGCATAACTTTCCAAGATTTTGTTTTCTAGTGTGTATTTTGTCCTTTTAATGCTACTATGTAGGTCAGATATCACAGTTCGACAATTTTTCCCTATCGCATATAGTTGTGTACGAAAGAACGTTGGAGTTGCACTCAGATTATTGCGATTTTCTGGCGAGATTTGCCAACATGCTCATGTCCGACCGTAAAAAGCCCGGGGGGGGGGGGCACAATGTGGCCCCTACCACATTTTTCTTCGCCACTGCCACAATTTTTGGCGAAATTTGATCAAACTTGGTGACTTCTCCTAAAATTTTATGGCAAACATTTTGGTATATAGTTTAGGGTCACCCGTGAAATCGTGTTGCCGTGGCAACCACATTTTGAAGGTCATGTGTGTTATTTATTGATGTTTCGTTGTCTTTTCACAACGCTGTCACTTGTTTTTAATATTTGTTGGCTCATGGATGACATAAAACTTATGTTTCATCTATCTAAGAACGTATTCAATAAATTTCTTTTGTTTTTCTTTATTTTTAAATGGCGCCAAAACAATAAAAAACAATAAAAAAATATTGAAAATTCACTTTTTCTTGTTATTTTTCTGTATTTCCTATTTTTAATTATTATATTATGCAAGATTTGATTATTAAGGTGTAATTCCATCCAAAAGGTATACCAGAATGATAAAAAATGCATTTATCCATGTTATTTTAACTCTTTGATACAACTAACAGTGCATAGTAATATGTGCATTTACGCATTTCATTATCACTGTATGTATGGTAAAACAAAATATGAGCCCTAAATTGTCAAACTTTACTGAAAATACATATTTCTATCTCAAAATATGTGATCTTACTTAATTATTGACATATCAGTCACTTGTGAATGTATTCATGGTATATTAAAGACGAAAACCCTTTTTTCTATGTATTTCATTATATTATGGTCAATAGCGACCCCATGTGGTGACCTTGAGAAATTTTGATTATTGCGTTTTCTAGAGTTTCAGTTGTTTTACATGTGTGCCAAAGCTGAGAGTGATTGGCC
>JZLH01S0606789.1:32060-47009 GCA_001188425.1 Eucidaris tribuloides | reverse complement strand
ATTTGTGCACTCTAAATGTTACGTTTTGCCGTAAAAATAAACAGTTAAAAATAAAATGTATTATTTTCCTCACGTTATCGATTAGAAACGGGGACGTCGGCGATGTGAACGGAGGACTCGCACATCCGTACATCAATAATATTTTTATCGTGATGTCCACGCTTCAGTAGAAATATACGACGTGCCATGCTGTACCATTCGCAAAAAATGACCACATGGACTTGATATAAGTGCTTCCTGCACGGACGGAAGGCATAACGACGAAGTGAGCGTACAGTGAAGTAGACCTACACTGTATTTGGTGAGTTAATCCGTCGTTAGATATATACATAATTATATACATGTATATAAATATAAGTGACAGACTTGAGATTTATTCACGCATAATACGTTTAGCCTTGTTCAACATAACACGCAGACGGACGTCGGGTACGTTGTGTTTCATTGCTGTACTAATTTTAGCCCTTTTCTGCTCAGTGTTGTGCATCATATGCTGGACAATACTGCACAAAATACAAACAAAAACACTTGTTTGGAATGGAAAATAGCTTTCAAGAGTGTACAATTTTAAAATTAATTTCATTTCGTTGAAAACCACCAAGGATAGCCCATAAAGCATTTTTGGGGCTCATTTCCAATCGGGTATTCTATGGGTGTGCTGTGTAAATAGTTGTAGATAGTGCATGTAAGGATGGAGTCCCTGTATTTATCGGTGAAACCATCGTACGCCTAATTGCATGCAGTAAATACACGGGTAAAGTCCTACAAGAACACATACCGTAGCATATATTATATATTGTGCATTCAGGTCTTCTAAAATAGAAACTATTCCATTTTCTCCTGTAGCTTTTATATTGTCGTAGTCATACGCGCGCAATACGATTAAACAGCATGGATGGATTTAGACGATTTCACGTCATGTTGATGCCTTGGCAACGGTCATCATCAGGCAGGTTTCGGCATGTAGATGTCCTCCACCGTACCTTACGGTCTGTGCAGCTCACTATGGTATGTCGATCCAGAATTTGAATAGAAGGGGATTCACGGGTTGCGACTCCACCCACCCCCCCCCCGCTAACTAAATCCCAGTTTTGTTGTTTACACATTTTTTTTGCTCTGTTATGACATTAAAGGCATGGAATAACAATGTATCCAGTTAAACAAAAATCTGAAGAAAAAAAACATGATTCCTCATGCTATTGGTGTCTCTGGTAAGGTTTAAAAAATGGAGCCCTGAAAAATTGCAGATTGAGCGACCATTCCAGTTTTCTCCATAGACTGCTGTGTTGCAAAAAATTCGTCAACTGACAAAAATTCATGTGCCAATTTTTATTTGTACATTTTCCCATGACATCTAAAAAGGCTTAAGTTTTGCGTTGTAGAGTGTGTCCATTCAAACAGTGTAAGATATGTCAGATAGCAATGTTTGACTTTTTTTTTTAAATGGGGCTTCCATAATGTTATCTATTGCCTTTAATGTGGCGTGTCGACTCTTAAAACGTATCTGCAGTAAATCCAAAGCATTTTTTAAATCCAACATTGAAGTTGCAAGCAATTTGGTTGAGCCGTTGAAAAAAAAATTGAATAAATATGCATGTCGCCCTTTTGCAAAATGAAGTTTTCTTCTTGTCAAAATAGAACAACTCTCTATTGTCACTGTACATGGATTTTCACAAATTTTCAATTTTCATGAAAAAAGGGGGAACATGACGAAACAGTGTACTCACAGAGTTTCACTCTTTAAATCATTAATTGATCATCATTTTGAAGTACATTTGAAGAATTGTTCGCCAAAATCCTATGAGTTCATTTGTGTCAATTTCTTTTAAAACGAGATTTTTTTTTTTGGTTGAACTACTTTGGTATGACACCCTCATTGTATAAAGTTCAGTTATTAAGTGGGGTGAGCTAAATATGAGAATGCCCAATTTTTAGTAATCTACATCAGGGGGGAAAGTGTAAAATTTTGTACAGTCCACTGCTCGTTTTGTCGCAAAAGCCGATAAGTCCAGATTGTGCTACTGCCGATGGTGGAGTAGGCTATGTTTTGTTGTTTTATTTGACCCCAAATGATAAAAAAAATATATTTTTCAATAAAAAAACTGGCCCTTATTTCAAAGTGTTTCAAGTATGGTTAATAAGAGCGATTTTCCCCCCCTGGTTTTAGTGCATTTTGTAAAATCCAATCTGCTTTTCGAAACGTTCTGTTTTTTTTTTTTATTGAAATTCTTATTTTTGACCGAAAATGATAAAAATTCTCATTTTCTCCCCAAAAGAAATTTAACTGTTTCAAATGGTGTAAGGAAGGTTATTAAAGAAATTTCATGGATTCAGCGCATATTTTAATTAAAGCCCAAGTTTAGTTGGGGGATTTGTTTTTATTTGAAAGCTTTGTGCACCAAAGTCATAATCACACCAATAACAGAGTTCATGAATGTCTTTCGGTATTTTTTTTTAAATTAATGAAAAATCTCGGGGGGGGAGCCCCGAGATTTTTTGGTACCCCCCGAGATTTTCGACTATATATTTACATAGCATCCAAGAGGTTTAATAAGGTGTTAAGGTTATCCGAGTTATACCTAATCAGAAAGATCAGAGTCTGCTCTTTCTGATGAGGTGTAACTTGGATAACCTTAACACCTTATTAACCCTTTGGATGCTATAATGTAAAATATAGGCGAAAATCTCGGGGTATCAAAAAATCTCGGGGGTCCCCCCCCGAGATTTTTCATTAATTAATTTTAATAATTAATTTTAAAAAACGAAAGACATTCAGAATCTGTTATTGGTGTGATAGGACCTTTGGGCATAAAGCTTTCAAATAAAAAAAAATCTCCAAAACTAAACTTGGGCTTTAAATAGGTCTGACAGAACATATTTATTAAAGTTTTCAAAAAAAATATTTTTAGCCCAAAATTAAAAAAATAACAAACTTCATTCATAAGAAGTATTAATAAAACTGTTTGATTTTTCTTCGGAATGAGCACAAAATTTTACATAAAATAAGACTATAAAATCATACCAAAATCCCGATTTAAAATGGTTCTCTTCCTATATACTTGCTACACACAATAACAGCCACCTGAAACAGTACTGGAGGCCGCCATTTTGAGATCATGTGACATAAATACCATGGTTGGAATGGACTTATCGGTTTTTGCGATAAAACATAGATATAACACCGACTGTTAGCTATTTCTGAGAGTGTGTAGTTTCAATTTCATAAAAATGGCGTTAAAAGGATTTTGCAAACAAACTCTTCATTTTTTTCAGGGCTTCACCTTTAGGAACTATTATAAACATTTTATGAAACATAAAATTATCATGTAGCTCATTTTTTTTTAAAGCTGAGGTCTTTATGAAATTATGCCTTTAAAGGTAAATAACATGATGGGGGGGGGTAGTCCTTAACTTGGGGTAAAAATATTCTAGACTCAAGTAAACTGTGCATGGATTCTACTGTGAAAATGTTATAGTCAAAACTTGACTCATTAAAAAGAAATACCATCAATATGCCTTGTGACCGACAAAACTGTCTTGTAGTTCCATGGGATCTATTTCTATCGGGGCTCGAGAGAAACAAAATGGTAGTATGTTCATGTTTGATTCGGCTTAAGTAAACAAATCAAAGATAAATCCTTCCAGCCAGGAGATACCCCCCCCCCCAAGCTGGCGTACCATTGATATATCTTTCAACCGGTCTGGCTCGAAGAGCATTTTTTTGTATAATCATTTATCCCAATCTTGTCACTGCCGTATAAATTTAAAGGCAAGGTTCACCCTAATATCAAGTTGGTTTTAATAAAAGCAGACAAATTAGAGAAACATATTACTGAAAGTTTGACGAAAATCTATTAACAGAGTTATAGAATTTTAAAGTTTTAAATTCATAACGGCACATGCGAGCAGCGTCCTATATGTTATGTGATATTAATTTCATAAAATGCCGTTTTCTTAGAATTTTTTAAATGATTTTACCTGTGCATTCAATACATTATCAGAAACATTATTTCACACAGGCTTCGAGAGAAAAACCCATTCATTTATCATGAACAATTGAAAAAAATGGAAATTTATGGAATTTATGTTACATGACACATGGGGAGCTGCTCACATGTGACGTCACAAATTTAAAACTTTAAAATACCAAAACTCTGTAATTCTTTGATGGATTTTCCTCAAACTTTCGTTAATATGTTTCTCCCCTTTTTCAGCTTTTATGGAAACCAACTTGACGTCAGGATGAACTATGCCTTTAATACACCATTATTATGTTCATTTCTCAGGAGTTAAGGCGACGATCACTGGCAAAACTGGAAATGTCAGCGCTCGAGAGGCCATCCAATACCATGTCCGCGTTGACAAGGTCATCCGCGACCAATCATCAACCCTTCGACGTGGTGATACAATCGTTTTAAGGTCAGGGAGTACCTCCTGTGATTACCCATATCTTATGGTCGGCGAAACGTACATATTCGGTGGAGGTAAGCCTGCTCGTGATCACCTGTTTTACTTTTTATATTATGTACATAAACATCGATTCGAAATAAACCCCTCAAAAAAGTTCTGCAACTCAACTTTCAGTATTGAATAGGTAAGGGGTAAATTGGGGTAACTGGAACAGTGGGTAACTGAAACACGGACAATTTTTGGCCTCAATCAAGAATAAAATCTGGCAATATACTACCGAGTGTCCCACTTATCCCAACGCTATACGTTTGCTTTCGTTTCATATCAAAACTGGGCTACCTGCGCATGAATTGATCAGATAATGTCAAAGTTCGATACCAACCATAAAAAGGAGGCCAAAGTTGATTGAATAATACTAATTTAAGGGCAAAAAAATGCTAAATCTATGAATTTATTTCTTGGAGTCACGGAAAAAATTGAAAATGTGTTTGTTATCTACGATAAAATGGATGCAAAATGGAAGTAAATAGCGAAAATTCAGAGAAAATTATGCAAATTAACACGAAAATGAGGTAATTATTTACATGGGTGTTCCACTTACCCCAACTGGATCCCCTTTGGGGTAAATGGGACACGCTTGACTGAATTTGATTTTTAAACAAATTTGTAATTATTTTTTAAGGGTTTAGACATCAAATTACATACTTTGTTTAATTTTCTGAGGTTTGAATATAAAATCAATTCTGTATTATTTTTGTTATTTGTTGCAAAATATTATTTTAAAGGCAACTAGTGTTCTATTGTGAACAGCTATGAAAAATAGGTTACTGGCAAGCTAATAAAACCCTGTTTCACTTACCCCACCTACTGTTCCACTTACCCCACGGTTCGGTACAAATTGGGGTAAGTGGAACACTGCCAATTAACATTTTTTTGGGTAACGTTATGGTATTTGATCACAACATAGTTTAAAAGGTTCATCATGAAACATAGTTTAAATTAAAGGTAATATTTATCTAAATTATATATACAATATCTTTGCTTTGAGCTCATTAAAGCTTAAGTGTTCCACTTACCCATTTTTTTTATCTCTCTTGCAGCCATTTCATACTTGTGTTACGCGAGTCACGCATGCTGTGTGTTACGAGGCACAAGTCAGGGTATAGATGACTGATTCAGGCCTACATGATCGGGTAAAGCAGTCGGCTTCAATATTTTCTCGGTTTTGATCTATACCCTGGTTTGTGACTTGTAAGACATGAAACATACGTGACTCGCGTGACATTTACATGGAATGGCTGCTTGGTATTATAGTGTAACTCTCAGTTGATGTTGATATCAGTGAAAAGCGTGTCTATTTCCCTTGACAATGATACCATGTTTGGTATGATTCATGGAATGTGCAAGAATTTTAATAAGTGGCCAAGTCAAAAGTGAAAAGCTGCAAAAATGCACATCGGTTCAGCATGCATTTGTATGGAAAGTGAATTGTGTTTAATGATGTTGTGATGGTTTTTAGTGAAGTGTCATGTGTTGATAATAGAGGGGACCTTGCAAAATTGCCAGAATCCTAATGAAATTCAAACACAATGATAATTTCAAAATTACCCACTTAAATCTCATGGCATTTTCAAAACAAAATGTGAAAACAACACATAACACTTGATTAAAAACCATAACATCATTAAACACAATCCACTCTCCATGTAAATGAATGCTGAACTGGTGCTGATTTTGAAGCTTTTCACTTTTGACTTGGACCCTTATTTAAATGTCTTGCATATTCCATGAATCCATAATCATGGCAAATGAGGTATCATTGTAAAGGGAAATAGACGGACTTTCAATGATACCAATATATAAAAAAAAAACTCATACTATAATATCAAGACAGATATCAACGCTCAAAGTTGAGCTGCAGACCTTTTTTGAGGGGTTTATATAGGACCTCATCGAGCCCAACATTACAGCAGAAAGCAGTACATCAGAAATTATTCTTAGAAATATTGTCTAGCAGCCTTCTGATGTCTAAAACGGTAATAAATCTCGCTCGATGATCTGTACAATCCTTAATTGCAAAGATGTAGTTTCAGTTATTCTGATTAATTGATACAATCGGTTTGATATTGAGATAAAATGAGAGGGGCACATCAGCTATTAAATGACAAATGAGTTTATGTCTGCTCGCTCACTTGTAGAAAAGCACAGATTTTATTTCCTTATGTCTGTGATATATAGTAGTAGTAATAATGATGATGATGATGATGATGATAATAATAATTATAAATAAACTCCTCAAAAAAAGTTTGGAAATCTGAGTTTGATCGGTCATATCTCCTGTTTTGTAGTAATGATCAATGTAAGCTTGGTATCATCAGAAAGCGTATTTAATTTTCTTTAAAATAATACCCTACTTGTTATGATTATGCAATCAGGGAAAGGGCAGTATTTTAAAATACGGTGTAAAGTGTAAATTGAAAAGCTGTAAAATGACCCAAGTTCGGTAAGTCACCCAAATTTTGTTGTTGTTGATGAGTGAGTTTGCCATTGTCTCTTTGGTTGTTATGCACTCTAATGTGAACATTGACATGGATTGAAACAAACACCTGCACAAGTAAGCAAACAACAACAATAAAAAGTGTAAAAACCCAAAACAAACAAACATGTATGGGCATTTAAAAACTGGACATTAAACATTTAACCTTATAGACCTTTCACCACATTGACACCCCAAAGTAATAAAAAAACTGGCAGGAGCTTGATTTTCAGGGATTTTCTCAGAGAGTGGGTATCACAAGAATGGACTGGCTTGCATGCAGCCCAGACCTCAACCCCATTGAACGTTTGTGGGATCAACCCGACCGGGCTGTACGGAAGAGAGTCACAAATATCATTGACAGGTCTGCGTCAGTTACTGATTGACGAGTGGAATCCCATTCTACAGCAACGAATCACAAAGTAGGCCTATCATCAGCATGGGGAAGCGGTGCCAGGCGGTGGTGCAGGCACGTCCACTCGATACTGAACTCTGATCATGTCATTAAAACCAGTGAACATTAATAATCAAAGATCCATGTGAAGATAAACATGAAAATCCTTGCAAATCAAGTTCCTGCCACTTTTTTTTTACCTTGTTGTGTTGATGTGGTGAAAGGTCTGTGAGATTTTTCTGTGAGATTAAATGCGTTATGTCCAGTTTTTAAATGTCCATACATGATTGGTTATTTGTTGCTGTTTTCTTGTTGTTGTTGTTGTTGTTGTTTGCTTACTTGGGCAGGTGTTTGTTTCAATCCATGTCAATGTTTATATAACAGTGCATAACAACCAAAGAGACATTGGAAAACTCACTGCATGAACAACAAAATTTGGTGACTTACCAAACTTTGGTCATTTTGCAGCTTTTCAATTTACACTTTACACCACATTTTAAGATACTGCCTTTTCCCCGATGGTAAAATCATAACAAGTAGGATGTCATTTTAAAGAAAATTAAATAATCTTTCCGATGATACCAAGTTTGCATTGATTATTACAACGAAACAGGAGATATGACCGATCAAACTCAGATTTCCAAACCTTTTTTGAGGAGTTTAATAATAATAATAATAATAATAATAATAATAATAATAATAATAATAATAATAACAATAATAACAATAATAATAGTAATAATAACAATAATAATGAGTGTTTATGAGCACTTTAAACAGAAAAATACCAGAACACTAACACACTTACATGAACTTAGATATGCATAAAAACAAGAATGATACAGAAAAAATACGTTTTCAGATTCTTTTTGCAGATATCAAGAGCAGGACATTCCCAGATTAATACTGAATGGGAAATTGTTTCCTCTGAATATTCACTGCAAATACCTGGGCCATCCTTGTGCCCAACAGTTGGGTATGCGATTTTGAATAGCCACTCAACTATTATGAATACTGAAATAATTATCGTCTTGTTTCTGTACAATCCCTTATAAAAATGAACCATGGTAACACCATGGTAACGCCATGGTACTACCGTGGTATTGGCCAATTTACCATGGTATTGCCATAATACTATGGTATTATCATGGTACTACCAAGTAGGCCTACCATGGTTCATTCTTATGAGGGATCTGTAAATTTATGATATTGTTCTCCATCTCAAATTCGTTAACTTTGAATCAGCTGACCCTGCCACCAGAACGATGGCACCGCCAAGCTCATGTCCCACTGGCATGACGTACAATGAATGTGGCTCTGGGTGCGGACCAGCGACGTGCACGTCGTCTAATTCGATTATCTGCCCTACCGTGTGCGTCCCGGGTTGTTTCTGTGACGACGGGTTGGTCAAAGAAGTAGCTGGTGGTGATCGGTGCATCAGACAAGAAGACTGCCCGGGTAAGACCTGGGGGTGTTTCATAAAGCTGTTCGTAAGTTGCGAACAACTTTATGAACGACTAGTGATACTTTCTTGGGTGCTAATCAGTTTCTCATGCATTTACATGTAGCACAAGAAGGTATCACCAGTCGTGGCGTAAAGTCGTTCGTAACCTACGAACAGCTTTACGAAACACCCCCAGGGGCCTGTTTGATAAAGCTGTTCGTAAGTTACGCAAGACTTTACGAATGACATGAAATATGGCAAGCGACATGAGATTTTGAAATTATTTAAATCACATCTGCTAATATTCAATTTATGCAAACAAAAGTTAACACTATTATACTCTTTGCAACCATTCAACAAGCATTTCAATGTAAAATTTATTTTTTGATTGATTGATTGATTGAATGAGTGAGTGAGTGAGTGACGAATAGATCGATCAAATATTTCAACCGACCACTAAATTCAACTATTTCTTCTTTCTTTAACTCAGTTGGTAATTCAACAACAACAACAACGCCAGCACCACAATTATGTCCAGCCGGTATGACTTACAATGAGTGTGGATCTGGGTGCGGTCCGGCGACATGCGCTTCGCCCGATCAGCCTGCTTGCCCTGCCGTCTGCGTCCCGGGCTGTTACTGTGACGGTGGATTGGTCAAAGAGACTACTGGTGGAAGCCGGTGTATTAGAAAAGAGGAATGCACAGGTAAATCATTTGTTACTGTAGAAACAAACTATCCTGAGCACCTTAACACAGGCCTATCGTTTTGCCCTTCACTTATAAATGTGACAACTTGAAAAATTCATGAAACATATTATTACATTAATGCAAGAAACATGTTTTAAAAATCAGTGCAAGGCACTACGAAACCTAAAAATACCACTATACAAGCACGCTTTTTAATTTTGCGGCGCGCTTTTTTCAACGTGCAAAATCTTATATTTCCATTTTGCGCTCGAAACGCACCGAAAAAACAGTTCCTACGTTGGCCCCCCCCCCCCCATCTGAAGAATGGATCGACGTCCATGAAACTGTCACATTATAATTTGCTCTCCATTAGTGTTATCATTATTATTATTGCCTTTTTAGGCTCAATGCTTGTTTGTCGTCAAAGTTGTCGGTATTTATAAGTATTTAGATTTCTCTCGAGTATTCATCTCCTATCATCGTCTTCCCCTCTAAACGCGTTAACTCAGTCAAAACATTACGTTTGCGTGTGATTAAAGCCCAAGTTTAGTTTTGGCGATTTTTTTTTTTTTTTTTAGCAAGCTTTATGCCCCAAGGTCATATCACATCAATAACAGATTCTGAATATCTTTCGTTTTTTTTTAAATTAATTAATAAAGAATCTCAGGGGTACCCCGTAATCTCGGGGTCCCTCCGAGATTTTTCAGTAATTTATTTAAAAAAAGAAATATATTCAGTATCTGTTATTGGTGTGATATGACCTTTGGGCATAAAGCTTCCAAATAAAAAAAAATCCCCCAAACTAAATTTGGGCTCTAATATCGGTCTACAAAATATTCATCAAGCCATCATCTCAAACTTTAGTTACGTTTACTTTTATACAATCGAGTATCGGCGATAAAATAATAAACAAAATACTTATAAATTGACACATTTTATATTCAAATATCACCTGACTGAAAAACATGGGCTAATAAGTAATAACGAAAGAATTTTAAAGGCCACAATTGATAATGAATAAGACATAATTATTGGACCAGCCCTGTTGGGAACTTGTGCAATGTTTGATAGATGTGGTCCAGATTAAAGGCATTGTATAACAATGTTTCCAGTTTAAACAAATCTGAGCTTCATGATTCCCCATATTACCAGTGTCTCTGATACGGTTTAAAAATGAAGCCCTGAAAAAATGCCGTTTAAAACGATCATTAAGTGCTTTAAAAAAAGTGAAAATCATTGAGAGACCATTCCAGCTTTAATTCCCCCATAGACTGCTGTGTTGCAGAATTTCCTATGGCTGAGAATAATTAATGTGCCAATTTGTATCTGTACATATTGTACTAGTGACAGCATAACTGTCCGAACTTTTGTGTTCTAGGATGTTTATTTGTCCATTCAAACACTGTCAGATAGCAAAGTTCGACAATTTTTAAACGGGTCTAGCACGGTGTTATTTTGCGTGTTTAAATGTATTTTACAACGAACAATAAATAAGAATAATAGCCAAAAAATAACAGTTTGATGAAGTATCCATAGTCAGTTTTGCACGTGACAGTTTAAATAGGTATGCGGGTCGTACTGTGCACTGACCCCATCTCTTTCAAATTTTCTTGGGTAAGCCAAAGTAATGTTATACTGTAATTTGCATAACCTTTTATATGAAAGTTATGACATTTACAGGCCTTCAGCTGATCCTACTTTTCCTACATGTATGCTGTTTCCTACTTTTTTGTGAAGATCCTAATTTTAGTATTTTACCCCTAAATATCCTTATTTTCCTACTTTTTGTCAAAACCCCCTTTGCGATAGGTTCAATATTTGTTTGGAGTTAAGTAGTCTTTACTAGTTGTTGCTAGGAGTTCTGTAACTACCATTATCACCTCGCTGGGAAGGAAAATCCGCGGATTTCCGCTTTTTTGCCAATCTTATTTTTTTTTCTGCGTATTCCACATGTTTCCATTTTCTTCGGGGTTACTACTGCAAACACTACATCCTACGTTTCTCCTACTTTGGTGGATTGAATCCTACTTTTCTCCTACTTTTTGCAGAAGTTTGCTCCTACTTTTCTCCTACTTTTTTTAACCAACCAGAATTGAAGGCCTGCCTTTTTAAACACAAACTGATAATCGTACCTAGAGTGTTAAAGATTGGGTTAGGGATTTGCAAGTCCATTACTTCCCTTCACTATCAATACCAAACGGTAGTTTAGTACTTACAAATGGTGTGTTGAAAGTTTGAGATCCATACGTCATGAATTTGTTTTGTTTATGAAAAAACTAATAACGACATGTTACCAGAATGTTGTTCTTCTGTGAGTTTCAAATTTCTGCTCAAATGCGAATCGCGGTTACTATGCACCGTAGCAAGACGAGCGGAGCGCTCTGATTGTCAATCGGCTATCCCCTGCGCGACCTTTGGCTAACGGCTGATCGACCATTTTGGAACGGCACGTGCACGTTTGACGTCGCGGATTTTTTAAAATTTGCTCCTGAGCAAAATGGAAAAGGGATGAAGTTTAACCGTCCAGATTTATAACGCAAACTCATATTTTACCGCAAGTCTCTATGAGAGGTGTTATTATTTACATTAATCTTCACATTGGATATGATTTCAGCTGATTTGATTCATATAAATGTTTTTTGACGTGCAAATCAATAACCCAATCTTTAAACTTTAACACCAAACAGCACTTGTAGGCCCCTATCTATTATTTGGCCAACCCCCCCCCCCAATTGTTTTGTTAAATCAACACTCCGGTTTTGTATCATGAGTATACTCATTGTATCAAGTGCGTATACGTGCTTACTATAGGATTTGATTGTTTGTGTTTTCTCATCTTTTGTTTACAGGACAAGTTGCCACATATTCCTTCTACAAATGTAGCTCTGTGGTGATACACCCCGATGTGAATGGGGAATTCCCCGACGAGAGTGAACGGTGTTCATCTGCTCCTACTTCAACTGTGAGCATGACTCTTTTTGACGTCATGGTTGCCTTGGTGATGTCCTGGATTAATGTATAAGATACGAAACTAATATGTCGAAAGTCAAAGAGTAACGACTTCAAACGGAACAAAACGGCAGAATTGATAGCGGTCCAAAATTCCTCAAGAACTGAATGAGTTAGACCGACATTTTTATTGGGGTGTTTAATCGGCTCTGAATATTATTTTCTTGAATTTGTGGTGTTGGAAATAGAATGTTTTTATGCTAGCACTAAACTAACTTATGTCCCGTAAAAAGGTGTAAGTAAAAAGGTGTATGTATGTAAAAAGGTGTATGTATGTAAAAAGTTTCAACTCTACGTTGAGAACAGAGATTATGAAAAATTTTCTCCAGGTTTTTTTTAATTTTCTCCAGAGAAAATGGAAATTTAGTAATATTATATGTACAAACAAAAGGGAAGGTTACTCACAGTGACTAGCACAACGATTCCAATTTTGTAATGATCTTTGCAATTTTCAGAATTGTATATCTATATTCTTTCTTGCTTTGTGAATTTTCACTAATGTGTTTTCCTAATTTTGTCGGTTTCTATTTGAAGCAACTTGCTATATGAACGTGAAATTTCTCTTTTAGGAAGCAACCGAAACAAAAAGGGTTATCAAGCCGTTTCAGTACTAAGCAGTGACAGCCAAATGCCAAAACAACACGTTTCTCTACCAGTGGGACTGAGATGATTAAGTTCAGTCTTCCTTCAACCACTCAGATACTGAAGTATGGGAAAACCCTGTAGACCGAGGGTCCGATAGACCAATTATCAAAAAGAATCCAATATACCAATTGTCAATGGACCCTTACCGTCAGTTGGTTTATCGGATCCTTGGTCTATCGGGCGCTGACCGTTAATCGGTGTATTTTGCCCCTTTTTGAAAATTGGTCTTTATTGGACTGTAACCTTGAAGTCAATCTTGCCGGTAAATTTATTGCGTATCACTACTTTATCTTTGATTTTCTAACTAATTCTTATTAAGAAACTACCTCTCTTAAACTATCTTAACTGTATGTACTCTTCTATATTTAACACCTGTACATGTATAACATATAGATATTATAGTATATTGTAGCAAATGAGCTCGCGTATCCGCAAAATTATTGTACACATGATTCCGTTTGGAATGGAACTAACTATCGTTCCAGAAAATTTGAACAGAAATGCAGATTGTTTTCTAGTACGCATGAATATTCATGACGAATATCAACAAGTATTGTGGATAAAACCATTGTTTGTTTGTTTGTTTGGGCAGATTATTTTTTGCATTTATTCAAGTTTCAATAATACAAACTTCATGAATTCATCTACAATACATTTATAAAATAATTCCAGTAACAAAGACACTTGACAATCATTTGACAATGTAAAAGACGAATACGAGACATAATTGACTAACTTGAATACTGAAACAAGATGATCATTTTTAAGAGACGGAAAGTATCAATACTTAATTAATTGCATTTTGGAAAATAGTTAATTACAATATTACAGTGTTATTTAAATACGGTAATAACGAGTCTCGGGGATAGAAGAAAGCCAAGTGCAAATTCAGACAAGTTTATTGGACTGGGATTTATTAGTTCATTTGATTGGAAGACTGAAATGCAGAAGGACCAACTATCATAAGCGGTGCTTGATCAGATAGCGGCCCCAAAAGAGATGACGAGCTACATGGATAAAATACTCTAGAATGGATGTCACTTTTATTCAAGAAAGTTTGGAAGGGAATTTGTAATAAGTGTCCTAAGACTAGTATGTTTGATTATTGTGTTCGGTGCGTGGTGCGTGCAGAGTGCAGTGCAAGGGTTTGTGTTATTGAATATAGCAGGGATGAAACACAAATAATACCACTACGATACTTAATTCATAAACTTGATTTAAACGCATTTTTTTAAACTGGATTTTATTATTTCGGTTCTGTATCTCACCTGTTAAAGCCCAAGTTTAGTTTTGAGGATTTTTTTTTTATTTGAAAGCTTTATGCCCCAAAGTCACATTCCTGCAATTATAGATTCTGAATGTCTTTAGTTTTTTTTTTTTATTAAATAATGAAAATCTCGGGGGGGGGGGACCCCCGAGATTTTCGACTATATTTTACATTATACCATCCAAAGGGTTAATAAGGTGTTAAAGTTATACGTTATTCCTCATCTGAAAGAGCAGACTCTGCTCTTTCAGATGAGGTATATGTTCAAAATGTGTGTTTTTTTATTTATCTAAGAATAAATACATGTACAAGTTAAGCAGATTTACCACGTTACATGATAACGTGGGTATTGACACATTTGAATATACACTCCCAGTTTTTGTTTACAAATTACTGTAAACCACATGTCACACTTTGTCTCTCAACGTGATGGAGTGAGCCATTTTCATTAAGTGTGTGTGTGTATGTGTGTGTGTGTGTGTGTGTGTGTGTGTGTGTGTGTGTGTGTGTGTGTGTGTGTGTGTGTGTGTGTGTGTGTGTGTGTGTGTGTGTGTGT
>JZLH01S0606780.1:7825-21226 GCA_001188425.1 Eucidaris tribuloides | reverse complement strand
AGTGTTAAACAGGTAAAGAGTGTGCACTTAAAGGACACTGAGACATTACATTGTGGTATGTGTATTGGATGTATCAATGCCGGATACAATTACCATAACAAGGGAAGGGATCTACTGATCAAACGTCTTTAGGTTTGACAGAAGACATGAAATATTTGACATTTAAACAGGTCTGGATTAGGAAAGGAGACCTTAACATCATTGGGATATCCATGAAACCCTTGCTCTACATTCATGATTTATTACTATCTATACCCCTTTTTATAATTTCACATATTTAAATAATGATATCAGAATGATTCCATACAGTTTTAAAAGTGACCTATATTTTCAGTATCTCATTTTAGTTGTACTTGAGATAGTTCAACAATATGTAGAGGAAACTATGGTTATCTTGCACAGTAATGCTAACATAATGATAAAAATCATCATTTTTTCCTTTTAGGTATTTTTAACTGTGTAACTAAGAGATCAGAGTTTTTTCTATTCTTTTTTAAAATTTGCAATGTCCAGCTACAAATTGGATGATTTTGAATACTCTTTCTCCTATAATTTCATTCTCTTTCTTTTGTGAAGCTGAATATGAACATTGAACATTTAAATTAATCCAAAAAGATGAGACTCAAAGCCTCATGAATCATAATGTCACAAGCTGGGTACAATTGAGCTAGGTTCTATTAAACATAATTATTGATAACTGTGCCAGGCACTGATCCCAAAAGCCATTTTGGAAATGTCACATTTCCATACTTGTACATATCGTAGCAACACAAAACTAGTCACAGTGCACTGGGTGTCTCGGAAGACTGAATAATGGGCTGGAGTACAAGTTAGAGCATATTTGGGAAAAAATGAAGATCTATTTTAATAGCCAGAATTGTTGCCTTCTTTTTCAATTAATATAAATACTTACCCTTTCAGTAAAACATTCAAATTATTACATGCAAAATCTGTTCAAGTTTTGTTGCAGTGGTGCTGACTGGATTAACAAGACATGCAACTTCAAACAAAATGAGGAGGGGGTGAAGGGGTGAAGTTTTTTTAAAATTTATTTAAACAGGAATTTTTGGAAAAAGCACCAATACTTTTTATATAAATCAGTTGTGCAGAAGAATGAACAGTTTGTTTTAAGAATACAGTTTTTGACGTACTGTGATTGCATAAATGTTGCATTGCACATACAAGAAGAATAATGAAATCTGGAATATTCTACTTTTTTGGTTTCTGTGCTGTTAATAATAATTTGCCTGTTTTTATGGCTGATGGAAAATTGTGATGCTAGACTCGTACTCCAGGTGGTTTACATGACAACAAACATGCAACAGAATCGGTACAATACCTTTGGTGTTTAAGGTACCAAGTCTCTTCCAAAGAACTGTCAAGGGGCACGTGAGGGGGGCAAGATCAGTCAAGGGCAAGGTTAGTGCAACAAGGGTGTCGAGGGGGAGGGGGTAGATGGGGGAGTTGGGAGACACACTGGGTCATGTGTACTCCCAACAGCATGTTAAACTTACATTCTCTGGGTCACATGATTATACAATGATTATCAAATAATTGTTAGTCATGAACATATCTACACATCTTTACGGTACAACTGACAATGTACAAATGGTGTAATTTCCATGTATAATTAATTACTGTGTTTAAATTAGTCTTACAGGATTTTAGCTCAATATGATCTATTAGCACAGTGTATCAATATAATTCACTTTCAGTCAAGTTAATTTCTTCAAATCAGTATGGTTAGCTTAGCTGATCTACACATATCAATATATATTTCACTGTATGTGATTACACAGTTAGTTGTTTATATGCTGTGTAGGATGGTTATTTTGTATCTATCTATTCAAACAAAAAGTTACCCTTTTTCGAAAACACCTTTTCTGTAAATGAAGAAATGAGTTCAGAAATATCAATATTAAATCAAAAACAAATTTAGCATCATTTAGTATACTACACACCCTTACAAAATTCATTTTACTAAAATCACGTATGCACTTGCAAAACAGATAAAAAAAAAAAAAAAATTAAGCAATTTAGGCTGACAAATAAAATCTGAAATTCTAAAAGAATTTGTATCAGGTTGATCATCAATCATAGGATCATCGTGTGCAACTGTCTGATGACTTCGGAAATGGAATCCGATTTAGACAAATGATATCCACGCTTTGACATTTAAGAAGTTCATTTTCATTACTACTAACGATATTTTATGATATACTTTTATACCTGCTATTACTACTTTCAGACATAGTGTGATGGTAATGACAAATTTCTAAGTTCATTTTGTTACTGTTGATTTGTCGGAAATATTATATGGTGAATTCCATATACATACATTAAAGTATCAAAAGCGTTATATAAAAATTACTTTTGTTCTGGACATATATTCACATTTTGAGTGTTGTGTCATTCTCTGGGAAGGGGAAGGGTAAAGACGGGTTTATCTTCTTCAGGGAAATCATTATCACATCATATGGGAGACATTGTGGAAGTGTTAATCAACAGGACATTGAGATGCAAAGAACTGTTGAATACAAAGAGATTGTCTGCTTTATGCTAGGATGACACAATATGTATGGTATGATGGAATGAGGGTTGTAGGGACATGGCTGAAGGCAAGCATCTTATCTTACATCAGGATCATCCATCAGGATCCAGGGACAACAAGATATTTGGGACGTCATTTCAATCAAGAGGCAAAACTTGAATCGGAAGGCTGGTTTATGGTTGGACTTTAACTTTCAGGGAAGGGTACACTAGAGGGACAGTTTGAGTGTAGTGGATAAGGTAATGGTAACCTCATAATTTTGAAAGAAGGGGGCAGTTTATGGAATAGTAACATGATCAAGGGGCCAAGAAAGTCATCCAAGGGGTAACTGAATTACAAAATACTTCAAGTTCATACTCGTACAACTACTAACATTTGCCACGAGAGAGTCATCCATATTTCATCCCAATTGTAGTAAAGCAAATCACATGTGGATGGTCAGGTACGAAAAAGGATCACTATCATATCACACAAGGGGCATGGTCAGACATCAAGAAGAAACTGTTCGTTTAAGATTTGACTTGACTACAACCTTCATACATTTGGAGGGAGGGTATTTTTTCCAAGACTTTCTGATCATGTGGGTGGGGGCAAGAAACTTTCATGGGTCTAAAAGATGCAAGTCATACCATGGGATCATGTTCAGGACAACATTTAATCTTGGTTGTATTCATCAATACAATACTACACATGGAATTTACAATGGAATTCTGGAAATTTTGATGGAGGGTGCATTGATTTTCATTTCAAACATTGGTAAATGTGGGCGGGGTCAATGCACTAACTGGTGTACGGTTTAAGTCTATTTCTCATATCACATACGCATTTCATTATACCTGATAATCATAAACACAATGTTTTTAAGGACAGATTGCAGAATTATTCATACATCAATGATTTTACGATTACATGTCTACACAAAGTTTGAAATTTTTACCTACCGGTAATCATTTGTATGAATAAAGTACATTATATCATTATTTCATCATTATAATACCATCCATTTGAGCACCATGCATATACATGTCGAGTTCTATGCAGATATATTATGTATCACTTGTTGAAGTGAATATCTTAATAGTTAAGTGCAAATGCATAAATGAAAATTTGATCTTTTGGGGGTAAAAATCAGCCATTCAGAATAATTATCATTTTGGCCACTGATTTAAAATGAGACTACATGAAAAATTGCTGTCATGGAAACATAAAACAAAAAATAATTTGGAGTAGAGAGATTAAACAATCTAATGAAACATACCAAACTAAACTAAAAATGAATAATTACCCAACATGCAAATATATACATGGTCCAAATAAATGAGCCATGATAAGGGGAAAATACTTAGAAGATACATTGTAAATGTGTAAATATATTCATTTTATATATATTGGCATACTTTAATAAAGCAATCTTGCTCAAAGAATATAGTGTTGTGACCATCCATCAAGAAGTATTAAAGTAAGATTGTTGTTGTGCACCTAATGAGATTGCACTGTCATGTGATAACAGATTGTGTCTTGACAACAAATGAAGTGTCCAGTAAAATTCCCACCAGCCACAATTTACATTGAGGTTAAATTGATATTTCAAATTTTCACAGTACCCCCCCCCCCTCACTTCTTCTTCTCTCCTATTTTTTTTAACAAACACAGATCATGTTTCTTTGACATCCATAGAATCATTACCAGTGATGCTTTTGGAGTATAGCTAAAGTCAATTTGTTTCTCTTGATATACTCTTATAAGGGTCTGCACTAAACATCAGCAAACTGTGCATTAAATCAAACTCACAGAAAGTCATGATTTAAGCATCCTACTCATAAAATACATTACAAATGTTTACCATTACACATTTTACATTATTTTTTCATATAGATATTCAATTAATTTGCATACTGATTAGTTTTGTGCTAAAATAACAATGTAAATGACTTTGTGCTCACATGACATTCAACTTAGTTAATAATATTATGTGCAGATTCAAGCTCGTTATTTTAAAGCTTTATTAACTTTGGATGAGGTTAGGTTTTTACGATACATCAATGTGTTTTGATTTAAAAAAAAAAGAAAGTAAAAAAATCATGCCACCACAGTCTTTGGTTTATATCAATTACAGTGAATTTTGCTGAGTAATAATGCATTTATTAGTTCAAATAAAAGAAATACCTACATGTATTACTATGATTTGTAACACTACAATCCATGCAAATAATTCTTGTATTATTTCTCTTCTACATGTTCTACATGTCTACTCTCTAGCCGAAGGGTGTGAAACCAAATCTTTGTTATAGAACAAAATATGATACTTTAAACTTCATATCTGGAAGTAGTCTCCAATTTAATAATAATAATAGTATAATAATGATAATAAATAAGTAATTTCTTGTAAAGCGCTATATCTAGTTACAAACTACCCAGAGCGCTTGCTGCTCTCTCCAGATTATATTAAACAATATATTTAACAAACCTAACTAAAAGAAAGGGAAAAACAAAACTCATTATATATATCACATATTGAAGAAAAAAAACCCTTAATTTTATCTGTTTGTACAGTACATCTTCTATCGTTATATATAGTTCAGTTCATTTTTTAACATAAAATTTGTCAATACAAGCTTATTTGAAGAGCTTATTTCCAAAAGGGGGTAGATCCATTTTTCATCAAATTTGACTTTTTTAAGTCAATTTATACAATGTTAGTAGCACTATCAGATAACAAAAACAAAAAACTGAAATTCCCCCCATAAAGTGGTAAAAAATGGGCAATAAAAATGACTTTATTTCCAAAAGGAGGTAGATCCATTTCAGTTTATTTCCAAAAGGGGCTAGATCCAACACATAAAAATAAAGAAAATTCAAATAAAATAAATGACAAGTCAGATATTTTTTGTTAGTGTGGTTTTACATTTGCATTGCCGGGTTCTTTGTTTTACTAAGTTGGTTTTACTCGAAAACCTTGCAATGCGGATTAATTTGATTAATTCATTTTTCTTAGAATGGTATTGGATCTACCCCCTTTTGGAAATAAAGTAGAGTTTGTTTCCAAAAGGGGGTACATCCAGTTTTTATCAAATTTCATTTTTCTGTCAAAATCCATATAATTTTAGCAGCTGTATAACATAACACAAATGAGAAGGTGAAATTCAAGCTGAAAGTTCTAAACATGACAGCTAAAAATGACTTTTACTTTCAAAATTGTGTACATCCAATAATTTTATTTCCAAAAGGGGGTAGATCCCAAAATATGAAAAATAATAGGCAAACACTTATAAAAATGGAAAACTCACAGATTTTTTTTCAAAGTTTGGTTTTACATTAGAATTGTAGGGTACATTTTAGCGTCAAGTTGGTTTTACACATAAACATTGGAATATGGGTAAAGTAGAAAACATTATTTTTCTCAGAATGGTGAAAAGTGGATCTAGCCCCTTTTGGAAATAAACTCTTCATTTGTAAAAGGGGGTAACAAACAGAAATACACTGTACTAACTTTATAACTGGTACCCAATACAATATTATAAAGTAATTTTAGAGTTCTTAAAAGATAATTTTCTTCAAAAATTAAAAATCATATCTTTCATGACCGAACTACAGGTATCTAAATTCCTTCAATGAAATTATACCATGAACCTGATAGAGATATTTCTTACCGTGTTTTGGTGGACCCTGGTTTTGTTCGCTGTCATTGTCTGGATCTATATCTTCTGTAAAACAAAATAAGCAAAAATGAAAAACAAGAAAATAAATATCTGTTACAATAACATTATTTTGATGAGCACTTTATGATTTCAAAAACATAATTACCTTTCAAACACTATCACAAGACAACGGCTCCTTGTACAAGATCAGTTTGATTGGTTTAAGTTAATTTCCCTTAAAAGTTCTTTCAAACTATTTAACACAATAGCTGTTCCCAAATGTAATACTAACCTTTGTAAGTTTAGAGATAAGATATTCAAAACAAATAGACTATATGAAGTTAATAATTGAGAAACTGCTTTTAGTTTGTTTTAACTTACTACCGACAAATAGTCTAAATTCTTGAACATATATTCTAACAAATTTGATTTTAGACATCTGAATAGACACCGATGATGCATTAGCATTTCAACATCTTTGACATCCCTTTCTGGGTGAAATGCATACCTGTACAGTAAGAGAAGGGTGGGGATATTCAGAATAATTACACGAAATGAGAGGTTGGCGTATTCCGCTGCACAGACGGGACGCAAAAACTGGTCAGAAAACGGGTGCCTGCTGCCGCGTCATTTAAATGCTAGATTAGCTAACCACTGTAAATGTCAGACCAAATCTCAGCATCTTCAATCTGCATCTCAAATGACATTTAGAAAGTGCCACAGCGGATGGGAATCGGCGGAATGAAGTAGGGGAGTTTCTTAAAGAGCCGTAGCCTCCTGCTCCGCATCGCTGTTTCTGTCGGAAGACGTTCATGTTATCCTTGTAGCCTGTGTGACAGCATTTACTTCCACAACTGAATATTCACCTGTTGCTGACTGTGATTTCAAACTTTGGCTGTACTATTTATGGTGCATTGTTTTGAATTGTAGTTACTGTATGTCATGTTGACTGTTTTTTTGTAAGTCTTTCTGCCTAATATATGTGACAATGATTTCTCCCCATCAAGCTGAACTTATTTTAGAATATGGTACATTTATCAAATGCAATGTTTTGATTTCTAAAAATAAAGATCAATAAGTGATGAAATGTTGTAGTTTAAGAATAATCATGCTATCTTTGCAGTCTACAAATTGACAAGATTTTCTTCTACGGAAATCACCTGTTACTGGAAGTAATTTGAGATAGATATTTCACTAAGTATAACATTATCAACAAATAGATTAATTTGAAAAAAAGAGAAACTAATTAAAATGTTTTACCCCATATACTTTCATTCACGGTTCACAGGTTGATATGTAATATAACGATCAGTTTTTAATGTGTGATAGTACAGTAAAAATTTTGGAATAATATATTACTTTCAACTGTACATGCAATATCTTTTTCTTAAATAAAATAATTGTATTATTTTCTAAAACCAGTACAACTCTAATAACGATCAGTATAGTGGTAAACGATACTGTAAGACATTATTCTGTGAAATTTTGCTAAAGAAGACACTCGGTTATATTTCATTTTACACATAAATATCTCACACAAAGCCAATAAAAAAACAGACTGAGTATCATGTAGCTGTATAATGTACAAATTAATACACAAAACATACAAGTAAAAAAAGAAAAGAAAAGTCACTATCCGTATAGAGACTATTTCTGATTTATTTATTGTTTATCAATCTGTCTACTAAAAAATTGTGGGTGTTTCAAAGTGATCAAGGTTGTGATTATAATTATTTTCTGTACACTTGGAGGTGAAGATATGGTTACATCACATGCATGAACTGATACAATACATCAGTGGAAATGTACAATAAACATGAAATGTCTTATAACTTGACAATGGAGAACACTTCATTTTTATCTGAATTACTCAAGTTCACCACTTTTCACAAATATAACTTTAATTTAACAGGATCCTTGCTCAGATAGACATCAATTCCTCCCTAAACCATTATCTGTAGTCACTACGCATCGGCAGGCTTTTATACCCATCTACGTAAAGGTCATTACACACTGCACAATGTGACCATCAACAACATCCTCATCACGTGATGTATAGCCACTTCCGACTTGGCAAGGCACTTTTATGAAAGACTCGTTACATGCGGTCTTCGAACGGAAAAAAATGTGTGTTACGGATCAACAATGTATCTCCATTCAGCTGTTAGGCTGATCGGAGAGGAGTTCACCGCACACACTAGTTAACAAAATAAGTAAACAAGGTGTAAATGTCAGTGCTGTTTGTTATTGTCTCGTGTCGACCAACAGGTCTTTACTGCTCGCTGGGTGTGGGTAGGTGACAGCCACGACAAGCCGGAAGAGCGATTCATCTTCAATCACCGCATTATGCGGTGTACGAGGACCCTCACTCTTAGCAACTCTCTCTCTCTGAGAGTAGTCAAAAATCCAATAGCTCTATACATTCACCTTTCTCTTCACTTGATACCACTTATATTACTGAAATTCATTGTCAGTACAGAATGAAATGATGCCCTCTTTTGACCATAATGATATAAATTCAACATGAATTGCCTTGGTAGTGAGGTGAAATTGTTGTGCCATTGGCAGGAGGGCGTTGTTAGCATGTGATCCAAGCAGACGGATTTTAACAGTAAATTGCCTCTAACTTGGAAAACCGTTGGTTATTTCACATGAAATCAAAGCATTTTGATATTCTTAGGACCTTCTGTCAGTCTTTTAAGTGCAAATATCAAATTAGCTGATGGTTTTCAAATTAGAGGCAATTTACTGTTACCGCCCTTCTGCTTACAGCACATGATAATGCCCTTCTGCCAGCAGCATGAGGAAATGAAGTTTTTATTTTACCATTGTGGTCTGTGCACCACGCACTGCAACAGTACATATGCATCCATATCTGTTTAGGCTTTGAGATTAGTTCGTTTCCTCTCCATGGATGAAAAGCCTCTTGACAGAGGACATAATTAAAGCAGGTTAGCATCACAGACACAGTCATTGTGTTTTGCTAGGACACTGTTGTAAACTTGTTATCTCTTCAGAACATATACATTTTGTGGTAAATGCATCAAAAAGTTAAAAATATCATACTTCAGGTTAGATAAAAGTTGAATTTAGCTAAAATTTAAATGTATGTTAAATAAACTTTTGAACATTTCGCATATTAAAAGAAACACATTCCATTTTTCTTTTTACAGGTGCAAAAAGCTGCAATTCATGTGTCATTAAAAGCCAATAAAATGCAAATCTACTTAGAAAGCAGAGTGTGAGTGCATTTCTAAATTATCCCCCTCTTTTCACTGTCTCATCCCCCCCCCACACACACACACACACACAAACATACAAGCAAAATCAAAACCAGATTCTTAGTTTTGACTACTTCTAAAATATTTGTTTATCCCATTTTGTTCTGTCCCAAAATAATGTTCCACAAAACAGATCACAAGTAGGCCTATTACAGGCTATGCTTAGGTTGATTGGGGTTTTAAGGGTTAAATAGGGTTG
Organism: Eucidaris tribuloides; assembly: GCA_001188425.1. NCBI lineage: Eukaryota > Metazoa > Echinodermata > Echinoidea > Cidaroida > Cidaridae > Eucidaris > Eucidaris tribuloides. Next base: position 11,557 of record JZLH01S0606780.1, on the reverse strand, counting down.
TCAAGTGCACATAACTTACCTGCTTGTGTGATCCAGTCCAAGTAGCCTCTGAGGTCTTCCTCTATTTGTTGCTTCTCTCTCAACTTCTGGAAGGCTCCCCGGGCCTTAGCCTTCTCTCTCTCTTTGGAGAATTCTCTGTTAACAAAAGTATGAAAAGAGAGAAAGAACATTTTTTAGAGAACAAAATGCATAATGTGTGAATAATTACTAAAACCCATTGGAGACTAAGTAACGGATATCTTGTGTTGGGGTCTATGGAAAAGGCATGTTGTAGTGAAATCAAATCATTTCCAACTGGTTAAAAACCCCAAATAAACTAGTATCACTGTAAGTGATTAATACCCCTACCCCATCAAGATGGACTTTTGTGCCATTACTATGACAATACAGTCTCCAGAAACATCCCCCTCACAAATGTGTCTTACACATCTTTGTCCCAACACCAATATGTGTGCCAAATTTCATAAGCATTGCTCTTGCTCAGAAAATGAGGTAGTACAATTCACAATATTTTCCTGATTTTTTATCATAATATGCTGTTACCATAGCAAGACAGTTTCTGACAAATTCAAACAATGTGTATTGCACATCTTCATCCCAAGACCAAAGTGTGCCAAATTTTATGAGCAATGCTCAAAAACTAAGGAAGTAATTTGATCTGCAAGATTTGTAACGGACCGACCGCCAAACTCACCACACGTTGATTCCTATACATGTACACTCCTTCATAACTGTTTAGCCGGGGTATAAAAACATAAAGAACAACAGATAGCATCAAATGCTTACCATACTATGTTGCCAATTATAGATACATTACAACAAAGATTACCAGATAAAAAGTAATTTGAGAGGCTACTCCTCCCCAGGATATTCAAATTTGACCCACTTTAAAAAAAAACAACCTATTTACAGTTTATAAATGGATCATTTCAAAATTGATTTGTATGACTGAAAATGGAAGTGCTTTTCATCACATGTAATGACCTGGAAAAGTCAGAAAACTATCTTACTTCTCTATGTGTAATAGACTTAAGTCATAAAGCTTTTGCGTGGATCACTACCTTTGATAAGTTCGTTGAAGTTCAGCCTTAAAGTGATAGGCTAACATTGTGGAGCTTCAATTTAAAAAATTGTCAAATTTTGATATCTGAACTACATAGTAGTGTTCATATGGACAAATAAACACCCTAGAATACAAAAAAGTTTGGAAAGTTACACTGCCAATGGCAAGTTATGCATGAATAAACAATTAAAACTCGGGGCGAGTTTAAATAGCCTAGGTGTACACACAGTAAGTCTATGGGAGAAAATGGGCAGGTGAATCCGATCAACTTATGATTTTCACTTTTTTAAAGCACTAAATAATCATTTTGAAATACATTTTTTTCAGGGTGTCATTTTTAGACCTTATCAAAGACAATGGTAGCATGTGGAATCATGTAGCTCAGATTTTTTTAACTGTGGTAAATGTTAGCCAATACATTTAAATGTGACATAACACCTCAGGGTTCATGAGACCTTTGTAGCTGAAGATGTCAGTTGCGGGGTGGGGGGGGGGGGTGGGCTTGTACCATTTCACTATGCACGAGCAGCTGTCATTCCTATGGCGTCGTTCCTAATGATGGGTTCAAGCCTGTAAGATATGTTTTATGTGTTTTACTTTATATTCCCATGAGCTCATTGGCAACTCCTGTGATTGAAGATCAAACTGTTGAAGCTGTAAGTCATGGACTGAACGGATCAACTACATGCAGCACCATGCACATTTTGCCTATGTACACTAACTTAAAATACACACAATATATCAGTAGAAATGTGTCCTCGAACCCCCCAAATCATATGAGTTCAACTGTGTGTATGAATAAACCCATACATTTAAGGATATGGTAAAATAAAAACTTTCAATTATGGTATTAAATCAATATAAAACCTACACAAAATTGAATATGTAAGTAGCTCGTCTTACATGAGTAACACGAAAGTAAACAGTTTGTAGGAGGATAATAAGAAATATTCCCATTCTTGTGGTGAAATGCAAAGTCATGGAACTTGAAGCTTACAAATAACAATTGTCCCAAAACTGGTTGACAAAATAGAATGTGTGGTGGGGTACATATTTCTGCTTAGATACAGTCACTGAATGCTACAGGTATGCTACCTTACCCTGATACAAATGACGTCACCATAAGCTATTAACACTGTGATATGACAAGCTGTTTAATGCACGGCGTCACATTGCTTATCCATACATAGTGTACATGTACATCTAGCAATTGCAGGTAAACACACACACACGGCTAAGTCTGAATTGTATCTTCCGCTGGAAACAGGGATAACAGTTCTTCAGTATTTACAGTTACATATTGGTATATGTATACATGTATGCACCATATTGAACACCCCATCCACCTGAAAACAGTGAAGACAGCTTTATTTCAAACTGGGATAAAGCCTCACCAGAAAAGAGAGAGTGCACATGTATAAAAATACTACTAAAATGCAAATATGCACATGTACTGAATAAGTGCAATTCTCACTACCCAACCCTCCCGCTCTCCTCCCCCCCCCCCCACCAAAAAAAAGACATTGATGACAGCTTTATGTTATCCACCCCTCATAGGGAAAAGGTCTCATTATCTGACTACAGATGTAATATTACTTCACAATTTACCAGCCTACTCATATAAATCTCTAGTGACAATAGCTTTCCTCTAACCACTACTCAAACAATTTTCAAAGGTGAGAAAAATATCCGAGTTGTGAAATAGCAGAGACTCAATTACAACCAAACCCTGAGAGGTTTGATGGCCATTTGATGACTGATTACTGTCAAACTCAACACATTTGTTTGTTTTCCACAGGGTGTAAGTACAGCTGCTAGAATGTCCCCATCATATACCAGATTACTCAGAGTTAATAACAACAAAATACTGATGATAACAGGTTCTGATTTTATCATTAATAAATCTTTTTAGTTAAGTAATTGATTCGTGCAGCATTTCATTTTCCACATGCAACTTAGTATAAACTAATAATAACTCCCTAACTAAATAACATGCATACATGAACCAAGTATGTGAGCACTAAAGCCTGCTGCACAGAGGTTCTGACTGCAGTCACTGCAACCTGTGTCATGTGAAAATTCTTTTTTTTTTATTTTACTTATACACGTGTTAAGTTATCTGTGACTTCTGCACATGATAACTTTTAATTAAAAGTCTATAATCTCCCCACCCAATCCTCCACAGTGCATACAGATACCAAGTTTGAAGCAAATCCTTCAAAAAGGTCTTAGGATACATTAATCACACATACTTGGAGGATCAACCAGCTGCTTTCAGTAATAGCTGTTTATTTTATCCTGCACTCTGATAACTGTAATCAGATATTATGAAAAATATTTCATAACAACATATTTTGATGTTCCAAGGCTTTGTGGGAATGGAGGCTTACATAAATTTTCCACTCCGCTTAGTTTCTCACGAAGTTCTCATGATTAATCAGTAGTCCTAATCTCTAATATCTAATACATATCTAATAATATGCATGACATGCAAGTACCTACAACATGCAAAATGATGAGTGTCCTTGAGCTGAATATGTATATGTAATATTCCTTTGTCCTTTTGTTCTTACATAAGCAAAGACCTCCGATTCAGATTGGATCACCTACAACAAAAACAACAACATCAGTTGCCAGTGAAATCAAATTTTTCACTGTTGTCTCCTTAC